>CAAKHF010021482.1:48163-72875 GCA_901007745.1 Hippocampus kuda
AGAACGTGGAGCGCTGGCTGAAGGAGCTGAGGGACCACGCCGACAACAACATCGTCATCATGCTGGTGGGGAACAAGAGCGACCTGCGACACCTCAGGGCCGTGCCCACCGACGAGGCGCGGGCCTTCGCCGGTAAAGTTATATCCTCATGGCTCACCGCAAAAATTGCTACTGTAGTTGGAAAGTAATCGACGACTTTGAATGTTTTTCCTGTTTAGAAAAGAATACGCTGTCGTTTATCGAGACATCAGCGCTGGACTCCACAAATGTCGAAGAGGCCTTCAAGAACATATTAACAGGTCGGCACACGCAAAGCTCCAGTTTGTTCATATTAGCTCAAAATTGTCTCATCTTCCATTTTCCTGAGCCTCACTGGCTAATCATGGGCATCGGGAATGCCTAGAGAAAATCCGCCGATAATTGACGATTATTCAATAATTTAACGCCGATATTTAACATGCTTTTGAAATGCAAAATCACAATGAAAAATAGACCAGTCTTTAAAAGACACAATAACATGAAAATACACTCGACCAAAAAAAAAAAATGTAAATAAACACCTTACCTAATGAAACGTGTTATTGTCACTTTTCTTTAACACCCACTGAGATTAATTTCGGAAAAATCTAAAAGATACACCCCCCCCAAAAAAAAAGTAAAATAACAAAAAATAAATACTATAGCTTGGAAATAATAGATTCCTTACCTCAAAGATGCCGCTAGCGACTCTCTGCAGTTCAGAACATTTGCAGCCGAATGGTTAAAAAGAAATTGGTAAATGTTTGGCTTCACATTTCATTGCATCATTATTCATTCAAATGGAGACACAAGTCAATTTTTTTTCTTCTTCTTTGTTTTTGTCGGACCGCAGAAATCTACCGCATTGTCTCCCAGAAGCAGATGGCCGAGCGCTGTGCGCACGACGAGTCGCCAGGCAACAATGTGGTGGACATAAGCGTGCCGCCAACCAGCGATGGCCATAAGGGGCCCAGAGTGCAGTGCTGTCAGAACCTGTGACCTTCATCAATTATCATAGACCTTCATCCTCATCCTCCACTATGAGGTCGCCTGGAACGAGCACTTTTTTTTTTCCCTCCTGTCATTGAAGAAACACGAATGTCGGCCGAGCATTTCAGCGCAGCACATTCGAATGGCAGTCAAGCAGTATTAGTGGCTTCCTCCCTGTGTCCTTTTGCGTCATGCCAAATATATTTATAAACATTCTCGTTATGTATTTATTTGAACACTTATTGCTTAGACTTGTCACTTTTTGTTGTTTAAGTTTTCAAGACTGATTGTTTACAATAAAATTGCCAAAATGCAAATGAATCACCTCGTTGCTAAACTTTATTGGGGGCCAACTGTGAAATACAGTACTAACATTTAGTAACTAGACAAAAGATGCTATTTAAATGAAATAGATTATTTTTAAAATGAAAAAAAAAACTAGACAATTATAAATGTAAAAAGGACCACAAACCCCAAAACGAAATATTAAAAATCTAAAAAAAAATTGAACTTAAAATGATGGCAAATGTGCCTGATGTTCTGGTGGTTGGAAAAAAAAAATGGATTTTTAAAAAGTTCATAAAAAAATGTAGATTATTTAAAAAAAAAAAAGGAAACAACCTTTGAAAAATAAATTACAAAATTAAAACAAATTAGAGAAATAATCATTTTTAGAAAAGTATTTCAAGGAAATTAAGGTGAACCAAAATGACAACAAAAAAATACTGAACCATACAGTACTTGAACAATTAAAAAAATAAACACTACAAAAGGAACCAAATCACTCAGTATTAATTTAGCGGTTGTCTAAAGCAGTGGTTTGGTTCTCGAATGGGGGTGCGTGAAGGCATGTCTGGGGGTACATGAGATTTTAAAATATATATATTTAAAACTATCCCCCCCCCCAAAAAAAAGAGCAATAACAAAGTTGCCTCCCTGCCACCAAGAATGAAAATTATGTGAAGCACACACCCAAGTGTCTCACTAAAATACTGTCCCAATTTTCAAACCAAATTATACCCGCGCAACTGTCAAAAACATTTACCCTACCAAATGCTTATCGGATGTCAATGTTTTCGCATCTGAAAAAGGTTCCCTGACTCCTGATACAAAGGATGGGTGGAATCTCATCACTCCGGTTGTGACAAACACTAAACAGACGCATAAACAAATCCCTTTTAAGCCTGCAAGACTGATTAAACCCACCCCGCTTAACAATCCCACCCGACCCCTTTCGAAGGTGATGTGAAAAACAAAACGATTAAAAGAGCATTTTGCTCGAGTGCCACACCAAAGCCGGGCTTCTTGCCAAAAGGCGCAGGCGTGAAAAATGTCAGCGTTGCTTTTGTCCCCCCTCCCCAATGGCGTTTGTACACAACAGTGACTTGCGAGAGGGAGTCTCGCAAAATGGAAACATACCAGCTTTTACAGACAGCGTGAACATTATTTTGGAGTGTTTTAATAACAATTCAACAATATAAATACAACCACGCAGCCAGAAAATAAGCTCACTCAACAGTCGTTAATTCAAATAATAAATACAATCAAACACACGGTACTATAAATGAAGAGCAAGCACGTGAAATGATACAGAGCTCTAAACTATCATTGCTCACGATGAAGTTTTTAAGGCCGTCAGCGAATTAAATACAATTTGATGAATAAAACGCAACTCAACCGTGTCCCAAATGAAGTCCTGCGGCAAGAGCATCTGTGCAGAATTGTGATTGGAAAAAAAAAAAAAAAGGACCCCTTTGAAAAAAGCCAAAATGCTCCTCAAATGGCTGCCTCAAAGCAAAATGGTTGACTTTATAGTTCTACTCACAACAGACACGCCTTGAAAAAAAAAAAAGATTTGCTTGAACACATGCAAAATATTGGAGCATCACCTCGAAGTGTCTTTTTATGACGGTCAGGTCATCAAATATTGCCACCACACAAAAAAAAACAAAAAAACTCATCTTCAGTGCAACTTTGCATCATCTGTCTAGTTGAGGAGGTTCAAATTTGGTTGAAATCTTGACAGAATCTACATTGGAACGCTGGAAATGGCAAACACCTTTTGCCATTGTAAGTATGAAAAATATAAAGGTTATTTTCACATTTGAAGGCTTCCCAACCTTCAAGCAGCCTCAAATGTGTTCAATGTATCTCTCACCCTGCATTGACTGTCCACAGTGTTCTACTTTTGCGTGGCCTCTGCTCATGTCAAAGTCAACCTCGCAAGTGAACTAAAAAGAAAAAAAAAAAAACAAGGGTAAAAAGAAAGCATCCCCTCGCCCCTCCTCTTTGGCTCTCATACGAGACTATCGTCAGAGGGCATGTGGATGGGGGTGGTGGAAAGCAAGGCATGCTGGGAACAAACGACCTCCTTGGCTTTGGGGATGATCAGGTGCACTCGCTGGTCCTTTCTTCTCCACTCCGAGTACAGCTTACAGTGGAAGCGGAGGCACACCTGCGCACACATACACGCGCACGGCATTGTCATGATGACAATTTCAAATACTGTCCTGTTTTTGAAGAAAGGGATTGGAAATCTCCCAGAAAAATGTCAAACCGATTCATGGCGGCAAAGCGACAGTGTTACTGCATTGGCCTGATCACCCAAAAAGAAAGAAATAAATCAGCAAATGGGTGTGTTATTTTTTTTTAATTAAATGGGAAAAAAAAACACGAAAAGGCAAATGCCTCACCGCAAATATGCAAGGGTTATATCCACCACCCACCCCCCTGCCAAATCATCAAATAGGTGTTTTATTAAATGGGCAAAAAAAAAATCCATGAAAAGGCAAATGCCTCATCGCATATATGCAAGGGTTATATCCACCCCCCCAGAAAAAAATCAAATAAGTGTTTATTAAATGCACAAAAAAAATCCACGAAAAGGCAAATACCTCATCGCAAATATGCAAGGGTTATGTCGGCCCCCCCCCCAAAAAAAAATCAGCAAATAAGTATGTTTTTTATTCAAGGGGCAAAAAAAAAAAAAAAAAAATTTCACAAAAAGGCAAATGCATCATCCAAAAAAAAAAAAGGGGTATTAAAAATTGATCTTTAGCGAGCAGTCTGAAAGTGAGCGTAGTGAGGATGAGGATGGTGGTTACCATGGTCCAGAGGCTGTAGATGGTGAAGAGGACGAGCGTGAGCGAGATGAGCCCCGTATTCTGCAGCAGGCTGCCAAGCTGAAGATCGTCCTTGACGCCCTTCAGGCACAACCAGCCCGAAATGGTGGCCAGTGGCGTGACAAACAGGAAGCAGATGATGTCGCAGAACACCAACCTCCTCTCCTCGTACGAGCCCGGATCTTGCAGCCACTGTGCGTGGGTGTCATTCAGATTTACCGCCTTCACGTGAAGTCTCATCAATCGTTATTATCCGGCATACTAAGCATAAATAAGACTAATTTTTTTTTTCAGGCCCCGAACGTTTACCTCCGTGAAAGGCCGCAGTCTGCGTTGGATGCTGAAGCGGGCGTTGCACAGCTCGCAGCAATTGGTGTTGGAGGAGGCCAGCCAGAGCTCCAGGCAGCTCTTGTGCACCGTGGCCAGCGTGCCGGTGCAGTCGCACGGGGACAGCAGGACTTCGGCGCAGCCTCCCTCGTGGCAGATGCGACAAATGGGACCATCGCTGCACACAAGCGCGCAGGCAGCACGGCGATCACTCAAAAGGACACTGCGAGGGTCAACTTGTCCCCTTTTACTTTTTTTTATTTTGGCTTGATGCTACGATGCGACGGCAGAGGAAAAAACGTGACACGGAATTGAAATTAGGCTGTCCTCAAAAGGCCGCGCAGTTGTACTTCATTTTTGTTTTGTAGTCTTGTACAGCAAGTTGTGAGTCATTTTCATTTATTTATCTTCAATTCAATTTTTCGCTCAACAGCACTTGAGTTTTTTTTTGCACCGATAATGGGCAGCGTTTTTCACAGTCCCGTTTTGTTCAGCAGAGATGTCGGCGCTGTTAGACAAGTCTGCGTTGGTCCGGCTGGATGGATGGCCGGTGGAGCCGAGGATGAGAATAGAGGAACGTCGGCGCGGATTTGGAACTCAGAGTCGCCGCTCGGAATTGAAGTGGATTTACAATGGGACGGGAGAAGTGAAGCGAACCAATCTCTATTTTTTTCGTCAATGGACACGACAGCTTGTTTACTTTCAAACATAGCTTGTAGCAGACATGTGCACATTTCAAGATGTCTCTGATCTACTGGTGAAAGGACATTTAGATCCTCTCCTCTTTCGTCTAGAACTGCTTAACAAAGTGCATCCAGGAATAGTGGTTACGATTGCATGACTGTCCGTGTCTTATGTTGTGTTGTGTGATATTATTGTTATTTTATGTTGACTGTTCTGTAAAGCGCTTTGTTACAGCTGCAGCTGTTGTGAAAGCGCTATATAAATAAAGATATCTCTTGATTCATTTTCACACCGATAGGACTGTAAGAATGTTCAAATGTGATCTATAAACATTGCCTAGAGTGAATAAACCTGAACGTGTCCAAGGGTGTTTTGGTACTCAAACAAACCTTGGCAGGGTTTTGATGACGGATGACGGCGGGTGTCCGTCAACTATTGTGACCTGCCCGGCGCAGTGTGCCGGCCACTCACTGCCTTCTCTGCCATTGCTGCCTCCTTCTTCCTCCACGCTCATTTGAACGTCTTTTGGACTGTGACATTGAGCGTCGGGCAGGTGGCAGCAACCGCCCGTCGTCATGTTTCAAGGGCGGTCGGGTGTGGTGTCAAGTTTGGATCACGGTGTTGCAGTTTCTGCAAATAAAAGACAAATTTGTTCAAGTAAACTAGAGCAAGGCTGCCTTAAAAGTAGGGATAAATGAGTTTGAAAAATGTAACTGCGATATCGCCCCCCCCCGCGCTTTATCAATATTGCCTGATGTCAAGCGATAGCACGCTGGGGAACCACAATGACATTATGTGTGAGTCTCTGTCAGCGTGTGGCTGATGTGCAACTCGCTCGGGTCCAACGGAAGTGCCACGAGGTGTGCTCGGTGCTGGGACAATTGACAAGAACTCGACCTTACGTCAGCTGTGGTGCGAGCGCAGTGCAGGCGACTGATAAACAGCTGGCTGCACCGTGATAACCCCCACACAACAGATAAGATAATGACAGCGGACAAATGAGTCCCATTTAAAAAAAAAACAAACCCAAACAAACAGAAAAACACACCATCTAATCCTGTGGATTTAACTGTGATGTTTTTTTAAAAGCATGGCAGATGGTGACCAAAACAAAACATCGCTGTTGAATCACTCAATGTGTTGATGTTATAAATTAGGCGGATATAAAAAGTCTACACACCCCTCATCAAATGCCAGGTTTTAGCGATTAAATAAAAATCTCATTTCAAAAACTCACACGTTCTGCAAGAAAGGAGCTAAAAACCTACGAGAAATTGCTGAGCTTGAATTTAAATGGTCAATTCCGGACAGAGCCACACCCCAGTTTTCAGAGTATGCATAGAGGTGCAAACCTTTTAATTTCAACCATTTACTTATGGCACTTCTTGAAAACATAATTTTTTTAATCAAGTCAATTGTCATGTTATAGATAACATGACAGGTGGAAAAAGTTTGTGTGTCATTCATCTCACAGAGGTGTGTGGACTTTTTATATCTAGCGGGCCTTGTTTGCACATTACCAATGTCTTGCTTTGAATATAATTTAAAAAAAATTGTTCTACACTGGCTGTCATTTGGTACAAACGACAGTCAAGGGCCCAGTCAAAAGCGGGAAAAAAAGCTATTAAGGTACCACCAAAAGGTGTAATTTTATGCAAAAAGAATCATAAGATTACAAATAAAGCATTTGTAACATTACCGGTACAAGAAATAAGTACTAGTAATAACATTATCAAGAAGAAAGCTACAGTGGGGCAAAAATAAAGTTACAAAAAAAAATACATCAGTACAAGAAAAGTCAGAAAATATTGCAAAGCCGGAATGTTGCGAGAAAGAAGTCATGTTACAGTAAGTTGTAATGTAACCTAGCCACTGCAAAATTATTATGAACGTCCCACCACGTAAAAAACGTATTTTTCCTGACATTTTCATAAAGTCGTTGGCTATTTGCCGTAAATTTGGTATGGACGATTTACGACTATCACCTGCAGCAGAGGTCACCTTTGCCATTGCCAACATCACACACAAATATTTTGCTTTCAATAGACATACATACAAGGTGCTCATCCAGGAATTAGACCGTTGTCAAGTGTAAAAAAACCCAAACAAACAAAAAACAAAACAAAACAAAAACACAGCAAACTAATCAAGACAACTTACCACTTGACACTTTCGTGATGACAATTTATGACGGCATCTTTGTTCGTTTCTGACACTCTTTAATCCACAGAGTTTGGCCGGAAAACGACCTGAACGAAGTGCGAGCTCGCTCGAAAAAAGTGCGGTCCGGTCGACTTCCACTTTGCTCAGCTGGGGGTGGACAACGCGCAGGCTGAACTTGCATCAAAACTCTCCCTCGGAGGCTTGTGGAAAGTTGCTGTCCAGAGGGCAAAACACCATGTTATTAAACTGGACCACGTGACCCTTTGGATGACGTCAACACGTACCACGTGAAGAGACAGTCGACCCCCGCGTACTGGCGGTTTGACCCTCGCGGGACCCCCCTTCCCCTATATCGCCATCTTTAAACGGCCCATGTCGTAGTTTGACTTTTTTTTCCCCTTTAAACACGACTAAAATCTTTAGTATCCTTACAAAGATCATTATTTCATATCCCTATAATGTTATTAATAAATACAAGATCAGTATTTGGTAGATTTCTTTTTCTAGAAAAAACAAAGACAAAATGGCAGTCTATTTTGGGGGGGTGTAATATTATTTTAAATTTTTCGTGTGGTATTTGCGGAAAACACATTGAAATTATCAGCATTTTTAAAAAAGATTTTTGAAGGGTTGTAAACAAAAAGAAAAAAATAACTCCAGAATGGGCATCAATTATATGCAGATTTTCTGAATAGTGGTCATAAACTATTTGCATTTGGGGGCCTTTCACATCCTTACTGTCCAAATCTTGAATCCGAATCCAAGTGTGGATTACTGAACATCCTCCCACTTCATGAGCAAGAATCCTTCTTGACAATTATTACCTAACAATTGAATTACCTCAGTGTTTTTACTGTAACTGATAGGAGCATGAATCAACATTAAAAATAAATGGACATTTCGACCCACTGTAATACGCACTTCCTCGTGATGAATAGCATCAACCGTGTCAAAGTCACTCCACTTTGAAACTCTCACATTGTTCATATTTGTGTATAAGAGTTTCTCCAATGCCTTCATCGATTAAAAATGTTGCTATAAAAAAAAAAATCCACCTTCCAGAAGATGCAATTCTACCCCAAATTCTTAATTTTCGTATCAACCGTTTCATGCACAAATAATGATAAACTGTCACTACCTGACAACCTGATAAGTTGTCCACTGTAGTAACTGCTGTCCCTGAAAGGGTTAAATAAATGTAAATAAATGATCGACATCTGATTTGATGCTCTTCACATCCCGTCTGGCATCATAACCACTAGGAACCCGTCAAAGACGGAAAAGTGCATGCCCACTAAGTCCGCATGAATTCTCAAGTATCGGAAGCAAGAAGGCATGAAGAAAATGTTATTGCGTCACAGCAACATGCACTAGTTCCTGTAACCGACGTCACTTTTGTAGAATGCTACTCCCAACGTTGTGCGGCCAGTTTTGCTGGGAAACGCTGATTGACGAACACGGCGCTCCAAAAATACATTTGTCGTTGGCTTTATTGATGCATCAGCAATTTCCACGAGAAATATCTGACACACACAAGTCATGCACATCCTTCCCTGCATTGGTAAAACACTTACTGGATGTGTGTCAAGACTCTGGTGTGAATCATTTTAGCTTTGAAATGTTACCGGATGTCGGCAATGTGAAAAAAACAAAACAAAACAAAAAAATAATACACTGAAATGATTGGACATGTAAAAGTGTGCCAGCTGGTTGATTGGAAGCTTTTTGCAACATTAATTTGATTTATAGAATCTTGAAATGCAGCTGTTCATGATTGCATGTTATCTTGCTTTGGTGTGTGCGTGTTAAAAAACAAAACAAAAGGGATGGCTTTCATACTTGGGAGTCAAGACAGTCACGGCCGCTCTGCTTTCGGGCATCATGTCTGCTCCGAGATGGGGGTGGGAGTCGAAATCCACACTTTCAATGTCTGGGATATTGAGAAACGCTTCACATCCCCTCGCCGTCGCTCTCCATGCGACTGGGTCAATGGGAATGGGATTGAAGTCAAAGTGAGGAGGAAGGAGGGAGGGATTTCAACCCAAACAAACAAACAAAAAAAAAGTTCACAAGCTCTGGCAGCATGCCATTTTGTTGCCCCTCTGTCCGTCGGTGGTGGGTGGCACGCTGATGTCTACCACGTTGTTGCCAGGGGAGTCGTCGTGCGCCGATCTGTCCGATATTTGCTTCTGGGACACGATGCGGTAAATTTCTGCCAAGGAGGCAAATACATTAAAAAAAAAAACTTTGTGGGTTAAAAAACATTGCTTTCCTCTTTACCTGTGAGGATATTCTTGAAGGCTTCTTCCACATTTGTGGAGTCCAAGGCAGAAGTCTCGATGAATGACAGCGTGTTTTTTTCTGTCACGTAAAGAACAGCACTGAGAATGGGATCATACGGAATATTTTAAATATTTAAATATTACATTTTGAGTCAAGCGCAATTTATTTTTTTGGGGGGGGGGACTAAATATCAGTTTCACTTTCACAAAAAAGTATTTAAAAAAATCTAATAAAACATAAAAGCAGGTCACCTTGAACCTACCATCACTGGAAATTATTAGCAGAAGTCTGAAATCAGCCGTTTTTTTTCCTGACTGTTTTTTATTTTCATTTTGCACATTAACAATATAAGACAATGACAAGATCCCCTTGCATGTTGTCTTGAGAGAGAAGAAATTTCATCTGTGCTGTATGTTGCACATACAGCACATTTGACAATAAAGTTGACTTGATACTTGATGACATCTAACCCCGCCCCCCCAAAATTTTTTTCTTCATTGTTAAGTTTAACACAACGAAAGGACTAAAAGCACTGTTCAAGGGTCAAACTTTCTTCCTGTAATTCAGAACAGAAATTATTTTACTCATATATATTTTTTTCGGTCATCAGAATTTTATTCTACTAAATATCTATTTTTGCGACGTTTCTTTTTCCACAGTGAGACAAGTTAGCCAAAAAGGTGCCCAGGATTGATGGTGAAATTGAGAATGAGGTGAATTTACCGGCAAAGGCCCGCGCCTCGTCAGTGGGCACGGCCCTGAGGTGTCGCAGGTCGCTCTTGTTCCCCACCAGCATGATGACGATGTTGTTGTCGGCGTGGTCCCTCAGCTCCTTCAGCCAGCGCTCCACGTTCTCGTACGTCAGGTGCTTGGCGATGTCGTACACCAGCAGAGCGCCTACCGCGCCCCGGTAGTACCTGCCACCGGTAAACACGGTCATCTCCTTCACTCGCAAATAAAACGCACCAGGCCAATCTTGGGGAAGGGGAGGAAGGACACTCACGCCGAGGTGATGGCTCGGTAGCGTTCCTGTCCGGCAGTGTCCCAAATCTGAGCCTTGATAGTCTTGCTGTCCACCTGCAGGCTGCGGGTGGCGAACTCCACCCCGATGGTGCTTTTGCTTTCCAGGTTGAACTCGTTTCTGGTGAAGCGCGACAGCAGGTTGCTCTTGCCCACCCCGGAGTCTCCGATCAGCACGACTGCGAAAGTAAAAATCAAACTTTGATATTGTGTTTAGTGTGGTCACTTCAGTCATGTCTAGTAGAAAAACAAAAATCTGTGTTGGCGCCATCTGGTGGTATCTTGGTGTCCAGGAACCATGGTGGAACGAGACAGAGGAAGTTAATTTAATGAGGCCATGGTTTTGTCAAGCACACACACACATAGTGCTGAAAAGAAAACTACTGTTACTGCATATATATACTGTATATATATATATATATATATATATACTATATATATACTGTATATAAATGTTACCTCGTGTCAGAAAGCTTGGTCTCAGGTTCATGACTCAAAACACCCAAGAATGGCTAAGTGCAAAGCATTGGGCTATTCGCTGAAGTGGCCATCTAAAAATATAGTTGCACGTCTGTGGAAGGAGCTGAAACATGCTGTCCATCGCAGTTTTCTCACGGCAAGTCTGCCAAAAATGCCGCAGGAGCCCCAATGAAATCGTTTGATTGAATGCCTCAAAAGGTTGTGCTGCAAAATCTGAAGATTAGAGTTTCACTTTATTTTTATGTCAATCAGCATTAATCTAAAATCAAACAGTCAAAGATAATCGATTTTATTTATGTATTTTAAAGTAAATTCTGGTGAAGGACAATTCAAAAGCAATGTCTGATTTTTATTGGGTAATTTTCTTTTGTCATTATCAGGTTATTTCAGGGTGGAAAATGCAATTTGATTTTTTTTTTAATCGTTCGGCCCCATAATAGACAAATAAATCATGAAACCGGTGTGGAAAATGACCACCTATTCGCAATCTCAAACTGTTTTGCACTCGTCTAGCTGGCAGAAAAACTCAAGAGCAAATCTCCCTTCAGCTTTCTTCCACCTCAGGCAACACTGTGGTTATCGGGAGTAAGTACGTCCACTTCCTACAAAAACCAACTCGTCAAACTTGTTGAGAGGCTGCTGTGGTGTTGTGCCCCCATGGGGCTGGTTTTGGCCTTCCGAATTCCACATTGGTTCAGGTATTGAAGAGACAAATAAAGTTTGGGGAATTGAATCCGTGTTAGCATTTAGCGTGCTGGGGTGTATCACAACATCCAGTGTAAAAAGCGCAAATATGAACGACACACTGTAGTTCAACGCAAACACAATGACTTACGAAGTTAGTCATCGGGTATATAATGTTAGAACGAGATGACATGTTTGACCAAAGCGTTAAAGGGGCCGTAAAAAAACCGGAGCGGCTAGTCGCCATTAGCTTGCGCCAGTAGCAGTTGCCTGATGCTAGTTAGCACGCGTGCTAATCGCCTGATGTCGCTGATCGAGCCACGTAAAAAGAAGCAGTTCTTTTGTTACTGTTTGTGTATATGTTTTTTTTACCTTTGAATAAGAAATCATATTCGTCATCCCTGTTCGCCATACTGTCATTGATGGTCTGTCCGTCAGTCAGTCCGTCTTTCAATCAGTTGCGCAAGGACGGAGCAGTGTGACGTCACAGTTTCGTCACCGGCCGGAAACATGAGGTGACACATTGTCACATGACATGCCTACGACAGCGGAAAAGCTCTCCGTCATCAACGTATTGCCCGTTTGTAATATGGAAACATCAACGTATGATTAAAAAGGACCATTGAGAAATGTTGAAGTGTTTAAAAAATTAATTAAATAATCCCCAACAAAAAAACAATAAAAAACATTATTGTTAAAATGCTGAACCAAAATGATAATTTTTAAAAATTGACAAAATAAATACACATTGAAAATAAAAACTAAATAGTGAATTGAAAATTAAGAAGAAAATATCAATTTTCATCACCCAGAACTGGTTGCCAGCCAATCGCAAGGCACACATACACAAACGACCATTTGCACTCACACTCACACCTAGGGACAACCTATTAACCTGCCATGAATGTTTTTGGAACGTGAGAGCAAACCAGAGTACCCCGAGAAAACCCAAGCGTGCACGGGGAGAACATGCAAACTCTACACAAGAAGGCCGGACCAGGAATCGAAAAACGTTGAAATGTGCAACAGCAACCTGTTATTAAATATTATGATACAATAATAATAATAAAACACTTTTTACAAACTCACTAAAATGTGCAACAATTTGTAGAGGCAATTCTTACTGTATAACCATACATACTGTGCACAACCATTCGTTTTCATTTAATTTATGTTTGTGTGAAAAGTATGTTTTGAGAAATGACATAAGCATGACAATGTCTATTGTTGCTGTCTCACTGGAGTGAAAAAAGCGAGTAAATCCAGTTGCACTTGCTCTGCAACTTTGTGACGTCAGGTGCTTTCCTCCTTTCGGAAAGAAAGTTGTGGGATGTGTCCACACACATACACACGTCCCGAGGACCAATCGCATTTCAAAGAGCAAACTATATCTTTGCCTCACTCGAGCGCCGGGCTCTTAGTCAGAACGAGGACATGCTTTTGTGTTGATGTGTGAGTAAGGTGCTGAAGAGTCGACATTTACCATGAACAGGCGACAAGGGCGGCCCTTCAGCATGGTGTCACATTGCTATTATGAAGGCTATCTGGAGAAGAGGTCCTTTAAAGACAAGGTAAGGTGAATGGGATGAATGATCCAAGTGAGGATAAGCAGGTCGGAAAATGCATGGGTGGAATTAACATATAAAATGGAGATGCTTCATTTTGCTGTGATTTCAAGTCCATTGGTCCATTTGATGCAATCTTTGTATTCTTTTTAAAAAAATGTAAGTTGTTGGTATTTAAGTCATCCATCCATTTCCAACACCGCTCATCCTTTAAGAGGGTCGCGGGGAGTTGCTGGAGCCTATCCCAGTTGACTTTGGGCGGGAGGCAGACTACATGCTGAGCTGGTCACCAGCCAGTCACAGGGCACATAGAGAGACAAACGACCATTCACACCCACATTCACACCATCACTGAGCGGGAACCGATCGCACCCTGCCCACACACACACACACACAAGTCAGGCGAGTGCACTACGACACTATCACGGACTGTTTTTAAATCAGTGCATGTGAAACTATTGTATTTTACGTTTTCCAATGTCCAGACAAGTTTGTAAATGATCATGTGAGCCATGGAAAACTAGAATGGGCTAACTCCATTTTGGTTAAGAGATTTTCTGCCTTTACTCCTGTTACAGAAAATGTAGTTTTCATCAGACTTAACTTAATTCCGAACATTCATCATCACCATTTCTGAGTCTTCCATTAATCTCCAAACCTCACTTCTAAGATGTTTTTTTTGCAGAAGGTAAAGCCTAGTTTCACAAGCGGAATTACCTTCGAAGTTGGAGTTGCCCTAGTGTCAAACTGAATTAGCAACTGTGCTGAATGCAATCACGGACTGCTCCAAATGTGTCAAAATTAGATGCAAACCTTGATTTAGAGACCATTATTCACCTCATAGATGTGCCTGTTGGCTATTTCTGCACTTGATGTAAAAATGACAAAAACTGACTTAGCCCACTATAGTTTTGTTTTGTTTGTGCCCCCCCCCCCCCCCCCCCCCTTTAATTGTGTGTGGAAACATTCAGTCACAACATAGGGCAAGAGCAGATTTTTCTCAGAGTGTTCATGCACCAGGAAGCAGTGGCAAGTACGTTTCTGGGTGCCAGACAAAAACAGTAGGAGTGATTCATTGGTTTACACACACTTATGTTATTCACCGCTTAGATTTTATCTGTGGTTCACACATCAGAATCAGAATCAGAATCACCTTTATTGTCATTGTATTACATACAACGAAATATTGGGTGCCACTCCTTAGTGCATTTAGTAAAAAAAATAAAATAACAGGTTAATAAATACAAAACTCAACAACAACACATCCATTTTATAAAACAAGCAGCAGTCAATCAACTCTTTCATAATTTTTCAAATCACCACCATTACAGTCATGCAGAAATCTGTCTCCAAAGTCAAGCAAACTTTGACATCACAACCGACCTCTGGAGGAAGAACTGCACAAATATTTTAGATGTGTTCTTTGGCTCTTTGTGTTTTTTCTTTGGTTTTTCTGTTGAGTGAGTGTGTGTGTGAGACAAAACCACAGAAGAGTAGCAAGAAAGGGGACGGTAGCGGAAACTGGATTGCAACATGCATCAACACAATAAAAGTCATGCAATTACGGGACAGCAAACGCAATTAAATGTCAATTATCTGCCCACATTAATATTGACTAATGTGCAAATGACCAAGGAAACGTGCCAACAAAATGGCACCTTTGTATGGACCGCTACATGTCAGAGACTTTAAAGTGGTGAATCTAAAGCAAAATCTCCAACAATTCAATACAGTACTCGACAAAGTCCAGACCTAAATCCAATTAAGAATCAGTGGAAAGCTCTCGATCAACTCTACCTGAGTTGGAGCTGTTTGTAGTCTCTCAATGTGCAAAACTGATAGAGAGACACATCCCAAAAGACTTGCAGATTTAATGGCAGCAAAATGTGGCCAAATGTGAAAAAGTTCAAGGAGGCTAATACTTTCGTAAGCCTTTGTATATGTACTGCACAGAAACACAACTCACACATTGTGCTGTAAAACTGGTCCAACCGTTTTGTCTCGGAATGAGACATGACACTTATCCAAGATAAGATGGCACTTTAAATTTTATAACCACATAATGACATGCGCGACACTATCAGTGGAAACATTTTGCGCAGTTCATGATAATGACACATAATTAACGTCCCATCTTCCTCCGACACTCATCATTATTTTAGTGTACAAAATTGGCTCGTTCGTTTATGGGAATTTTCGTTGTGTGATATCCATCATCGCTTATTGCTTTTCTATCTCCTTCCGGCTGCCACTGTAGAAATCTCGCAAACTGTGGACTTGTCTGTGCGGCAACACGCTTTACTTCTTCAACGACAAGCGGGACACTGACGTAAGTAACATGGATTTAAACGTATTTAAAACGTATATGACCACCGAATTCATAACGAGCTAGATAAAGGGATAATCTTTTGCAAACATTTGCTTTTACTTTGAAAAAACAGCGATCAACATTTTTGCCCATTTTCTGACCAAAACCAGAAACTGTCAAGATGGAAAAATCCTCCTCAATTTGCCTGTAACGTGTTGAAGTTGCACTGTTAGCATGTTAGCTGAATGTTGAACTGTGTTTCGACAGTACATTGAGAAAATGGATCTCACCGGGCCCATCACGATAACCGACGACAATACTGTGGATTGCAATTTGGACGCAGCCAAACTGAACCTCCAGACCAAAGACAGCGACGTCAAATTCTCTGTGAGGGAAATACAAGAATACGTAAATGCAATCGATCCATACGCATCAACGTCCATTTCACAATATTTTTTTTCCAGGCTCCGAATGCAGAAGCTCGAGAGCTGTGGAAGGGCTTCATTCAATCTGTGTCTGAGGTTTGCTTCATTTCTCACTCATATTATTGATATTCTAGATCACAGGTGTCAAACTCAAGGCCCCCGGGGGCCAGATCTGGCCCGCCACATCATTTTATATGGCCCGCGAAAGCAAATCAAACATGTCAACTGACATGATGCTCGCTAAAATCTGTACCAAAATTCATATTTTCATACGTAATAAATAACAAGAGATTGTAAGCATTTTCTTGTTGCCAAACCCCTCATTACCCTTATTCTTGACTTGTTTATATGATTTCAGTCATAACGGCCCTCCAAGGGAAACGATAACTAAAACATGACACGTGACAAAAATGGGTTTGACACGCCTGTTTGACATGGATTACAGTATTGTTTGAAGTGTTACATGAAGTTGAGGTGTCGTGTATATGTTGCAGCTGTCAGTGCCGTCGATGCTGAATCTGTTGCCAGGCCAGATGCTTATGCTCGAAGAAGTGGTGAAAAAGGAGAAGGAGAGACTCCGAAATGTCCAACAATCTTCTCCCAGTATTGATGTGGAGCCCGCAAAGGAAATGCCAGAGTGAGTGTTCGTATTGACGACATGGAAAAGAAAGGGCCTATCATAGGTTTATGAATTTCTATAGGTCGTAGGTGTTATATAGGGTGTGTGTCTACTTACGTATTGCAATTGAAACTTCCAGCCAAAATGTTTTGCATGTAACGACTGGAGTGCTTTAACAGGAACTGCTGCCTAAACTTGTTTTTGTATGCGCCGTAATGTTTTGCTACATCCCGGTTAAGTTAAAAAGTGAAGTAAAAATCAGGGTTATAATAGTTTGGGATTTGTCATTATAATATATATATTTTTTTATTTCGATTGGAATTTTGTTGTTTTTAAGTTGGGGGCAGGGGTTCGGTTTTTCGAGCAGTTTAGTTTGTTTTCATCCGTTTGTCTGTTTTCAAAAATGCTTCATTTTAGATGAGTGTTTATTAGTTTTAGTATTAGTTTGAGGTTTAATGGTGGAGTCTTTGAGTGCAAGTTTCAAAAGAAAACAGACCACTAGGTCTTGTGTAATAAATCAAAGTAAGCTAAATTCTCAAACAACCGTTTGAACTTTCTTCTTTTATACGGCCATACACACCAAAATAAATGCATCTAAAAACCTGATGTGTGATAACAGACACAGATGAAAACAAAGGACATTTTATCTCTAAATATAGATTTTTTATTTTTTTTTTGGCAAACGTTTGGTTAACATTTGATCCATTCTCATTAGCCACTTTGAAATAGTATTTCACAACAGAAGATGACATTATCACACGTCATAAATTGCCGTTTCACTCGTCAGCCTGCCAACTGCTAGCATGCTAGCCTTTGACAACATCATTACCTTGTTGTGGTCCGTCACACAGCTGTTTCCACCCGGTGTCCCGCACGGAGGCGGAGCTTCTGCTGGAGCGACAGTTCAGCCGAGGAAACTTGCTGTTGAGGCCCAACAGGAATGGCACCGGCTTCGCAATCAGCACCAGGGAAGAGATGAATGGGTACGCATGCACGTATACACGAACAGCACTCGCTACGTATGTACCGAGGGAATCACTGCACTACAATGACGTCTGCACGGATGTCTATTTTATTCTTATGATTGTGATTCTTATTATTGATGATTTATTTGTTAAAGTCTTGTCTGTGTGTTGTCTTACCATCAGGCCCATCTTCAAACATTACCTCGTGAGCCGCAAGCAGGACAACAGCTTCACCATCGAAGTGGATACTCCTGTGAGTAGATCGTAGTCGTTGCTGAAACCTGGCGTCAGATCAGAAGCACTTAATTACGAGAGAGAAATGAATGGCGTGTTTTGTCTTTGTGTTGGTTTTTTTTTTTGTCCATTGTCTGCGATGGGTGTTGCACCACATGCCAAAGTATACACAATGAAAGGGGAAAGTAACTTCTATAATTAATAAGGGCAAGGCAGCTTTATTTATAGAATTATTTATATATTATTTTATTTATTTCATGCACCCTGTAACCTGATAACATGATGAACTGTCCACTGTAGCAACCGCTGTCCCTGAAAGGGTTTAAAAAAAAAAAACGTTGGTGTGTGTGTGCGTGTGTGTGTGTGTGTGTGTGTGTGTGTGTGTGTGTGTGTGTGTGTGTGTGTGTGTGTGCAGGTTGCGTGTGCCTCGTTGCACGACGTTGTCGTTTACTTCTCGGAAGCAACAGAAGGAGCTCTGACGCCTCTGTCTCGGGAGGAAACCTATGAGCAGAATATCTGTAAGGATTGTTTTCAGTCTTTTCTGTGTTGTGTCGCCCTCATAAATGTGACGTTTTATTTATTCTTTTTTTTTTTTTTTTTGTAGCTTACATTGGCTTGGATAATGAAAATGGAGAGAAGAGGGTGCGCGGAGCCTCCATGCACCTTACGCTGCCAACGCAACAGCCCAAACCAGGTACAAACACACACAGGTCCCATTAGAACAAGTAAAAACGGTTACAAAACGTTTCCCCAATAAATTGGTATAGCTGGAGGTTTTTTTTTTTCAACTAAAACAAAGTGTAAAAAATGATTTCCACAAATGTCAAAGTAAAGTATTTCATTGCATATGCTGATTACATTTATAGAAACGATCAGAAGACATTTCATTAAAAGAAAAAAAAACTACTGTGTTCTTCGAATCGATTCATGTGTTGAGCAATAAAGCAGGTTCAAAAAAAGTGCGTTACATTTTCATGCAAGAATAGCTCTGGAAAAAAAAAAAAGCAAGAGCCTTAGAAATAAAAAAAAAACACTGGACGTTGATGGAGAAGATGATCACATTATAAATAGAAAAAATAATTAATATTGTTGGGCAAAAACAACAGATTCAAAATGCAAATATCTGGTTCGGTAAAACTTTCCACTCCATTGTGTGAAAAAAAAACATAGACGAGGCCAATTGTTGCGATTGTGTTTGCAGTCAAAGGCTTGTCATTGACTGACGCCTTTGTTTTTTTTTTTCCACAGCTTTGCCAAGAGTGCCGAGTGAAGACGGGGAGGAAAATGTCTACATGAATAACAGTCGTGAGTATTTATCCTCGTGTGGTTCTCTTCAGCAAGCGCCTTCATTTTTGTTCTCTTATTAACTCGCCGTTGTCGCGCTTCACAGATCACAAAGATTTCCCGGCGGAGCGCTTGCTCGGTGAGTCTCTTTTATTTTTTATTGTAATTTTTTTAAATGCGTTCCATTGGCTGGCCTTTGAAAACGGAGATACATTCTTGGCAACATCTCCCAAATTGTACGCTGCCGTCAGACAGAATCCTCGTACCTCCAAAATCGTCACTTTTTTTTTTTTAACACAATTTATAAATATAACATCCGCACATGTGGGCTGACCAATAATAATAATAAAAGTATGAAACTAACCTGATTGTGACTTTGGAGGCTTCGACTTGACGCCAGCGTTATGATGGTGTAGATTTGCACATGAGCCAGTAAAGTTTTGCAGCAAAACAAATCATGTCAGGAACGGTTCTGAATAATGGATGGATGGAAATACTGTAGTCGAAAAGTGATTAGATAGATTGATAAAGAGAGACAGAGAGAGAAAAAGAAAACAGATGTGTAAGTGCATGCGATTTGCTGTCTGTGCAGAGCCCGACAGCAAAACGGCCGGGAAATCGCAGAAAACTCCGACGCCCGCCCCTCGCAAATTCCCACCGTCTCCCTCGCCGGCCGCCGCCAACAGGTCCACGCACAGCAGGGAGCCGAGATGGAGGACCCACACGGACCCCCACGTCCAGAGTACGTCCGCACTCTCTTTTGATGGGAATGTAAACGCAAGGCGCGTCAGAGCTCATAGGGCCCCGTGTTTGAGGGGGTTTAGTGCAGCCGTATTTCCATCTTGCCTTCAAGGAAATTTTAGGTTCCTGGCACTCACAGGCCAAGTGGCGCTCAAGGTTCCTGGAACTCTTAAAAGTGCTAACCCTGAGCAATGACTTCTTTTGGCACCAATAAATGACCCCAGAACCGGAACATTGAATGCACCATAAGAATAATGGAGAAGGTTTTGTATTTGACTGACTGCTCAGTACGAGAATGTGTAGATTGACTGTTAATGTCCTTGCCCCTGCAGCCATATCGGAACTCCGGCTGAGGTTCGAGAAGAGGGCCGAGTGTGCCGACTGACCGTGCGCCAGCGCCACAACCAATCAATGTGAACGTCTTTTGACGCCCTGCTGCACTTTCCTTCCTTCCCTTGGATACTCCGTTGCAAATGTTTCTGAGGACATTTAGCATTTCGGTGGGCCACTGTCAACGTCTCTTGCATGTCTACAAGCTGCTGGCAGTCCGGTTTTGACATGAATTGTACATCAAGTGACTGTGACAGTGGGCACAGATGTAAATAGAGCCCAAATGTGATTTGACTAAGGTTTTCTACTGAATGTATATTATTGGACTTGATGTCAATAAACATTCATAATATTGTGACACTGTGTGTTTATTTTATTTCCTTTTTGGCATCTTTTTTGTGGTTGTAATATGGAAAATATGGACTTGTGACAGGAGATTAAAAAAAAAAAAAAATTAATACACACCCGTACTAAAAGATTGTTGTATTTACAATGAAGACTTTGTCCAAATAGAGAAAAAAAATTGGAGACAGGCCTAACCCTGATCAAAAAAAAGAAATAAATAATTGATATGTATAAAAAAACGAGGCTTCAAAATCAGTCATTATCGGGCTTTTCCACACTGTGACAACGAGTTGCTCTCAGTCTTGCCAGCGAAAAACTATCCCCAAGTTGACTGTCAAGATTCCTTTTTTCGAGGTGTAAAAATAGGCAGTTTGCAAATGGCATGTTGCAACTCTGGCTGATACTCGCTGATGTGACAAAAGAACTTGTGCACCTGGATGGATAGGTAGGTGAGAGAGAAAGAGAAAGAGAGAGAGAGATTGAAAAAGAGAGTTAACAACCCTGATCAGGGACACCACCACAGCTGGGCTAGGGGTACTATAGCCCCATCAGAAATCTGCGTAGTGCCATTTAAGCCCTACAGCATTTTATTTTATGTGTTAAAATGCATTTATGAACCATTTTATCAGCCCACCGCACCTATTGGTCAGGCCCCGCTCTAGCACCGCTTTAGAGAAAAGAAAAAAAAAATCCCAGAGCTTTTTTTTTTTTTTTAAATCTCTATGTATATAAAACGAGGCTTCAAAGTCAGTCGTCGACGGGCTTTTCCGCACCGTGACAGACAATGAGATGCTCTAATGCAGCCTTGTCGGCGAAAAACTTCAAGTATCCACAAGTTGACTGTCAAGATTCCTTTTTTCGAGGTGTAAAAATAGGCAGCTTGCTAACGGCGTGTTGCAACTCTGACTGATACCCGCTGATGTGACATAAGAACTTGTGTGCCGAGATAGATAGATAGGTAGGATAGGCAGGTGGGTAGGTTTGAGAGAGAGAGAGATAGAGAGAGAGAGAGTTCAAACACAATCCAAATGTTGCTAGTTCTGGGGTAAAATGGCGGTCACATGTCCACTTAAACAAGTCGAACTTTCAATTTTTGGCACTTCTTTCAAAAATAAGGATATTTCAAAGTATGTAAGCCCTGGCTTTTGAATGGTGGCTGTGGATTTGAGTTGAATGTCTGAAATGTCTGTTATTTCTGTATGGCCAATGTCAATTTTTTGATGAAAACTCACTGTCATTTAACACTTATGGGTGTAACTGCGTGTTTTGTGGACCATTGTTTGCTGGGATTAAAAAAAAAAAGTGAACAAACATTTTTCTTTACTGAGAAAATTTGTTTGCACCCTTTGGGATTTTACCTCAAATTTACACAGCTAAATTTAGAGTGGAATGAAGGAGAGGTATACCTCTGTAAGGTTATCGCTAATTTTTGGTTTGACAGCCTGCAGGGTGAAGCAAAATTAGATTCCATAAAATTTCATAATTGTTTGTAATGAGGCATGAACAATGGACTGTGGAATTTGACAGTAATTATTGCAGGACTGTTAATGATTCAATACTGATACTGCAGGAGCTTCTCTCTCTCTCTCTCTCTCTCTTTTTACATTGTTCAGCAATGTAGAACCAAGGGAATTTTAATTTCATTTTCGACTGACGTGACGAATGCAGTGGCCTGTTCAGTGTTACCATTTCACACTTCTTTGGTTCCAGCAAAAGTTGCCTTACCTCTTTAGTACCTGATAGATGATAGATTAATATGAAAAATGTTTTTACATTAAGCAAGGTTGTCAAACTCAGTTCGTCGTTGGCCACATTATGGTCACCATTTCAGTGGTTCACTGAAACCAAATTTTAAAAAGTAAATAACGATTTATTCAACTATTGTTAGTTACTGTAATGAGGGGTTTGGTTACAAGAAAATTCTTACAATATGTCTGATTTATTACATATGAGAATTTTCAATTTTGGTAGACATTTTAGCAAGCATCACGGGAGTTGACATGTTAGATTTGCTTTCGCCTGCCACATAAAATGATGTGGCGGGCCAGATCTGCTCCCTGCGCCTTGAGTTTGATACCCGTACATTACGGAGTACAGCATTTGGTTAACATGCAGCTTTAATTTTCGTTTAATATTTTTCACCATCCGTCGGATCTGATCACTTGTTCCAACACAATTCTTTCATTCTTTTTAGTCCTTCACGAGTTGATAATTGGTTAGTATGAAAAATAGGATTTAGACTTCAGCGTGTTATATTTGGTGAGCACATTTGCTTGCAACGTTAATCACTATTTCATATTTTTACTCTGTCGGTCGCAACTCCTGTTCTCACAGAGTGATTTCTCTCTCCTTCATGATCTGACTGATTAATACCATCATAAAAAAAATGAGCGTCACATTTGGCTAGCGTTGGCACTTTTGGCTGTATCATGTCATATTTTTTTTCTATCAGTGACATTACTTTGTCCAACAATGTTCTCTCACTCCTTTACTTCCCTGTTGATTGGTGATACATTAATATGAATTTTTTGTTTTAATTTTACCGTATCATGTGTGACATTTGGTTGCCACGTGTGCTAGCTGTTAAGTATTCAATTGCAACCGACTCCATTCGTATCCTAAATTCGTATCCAAAGTGTCCTAAATTCTTTACCTCACTGATTGGAGATATGAAGAAAATACTTGCAGTTTTAAGTACAGCATGTGACACTTGATTATCTGCGTGGTTGCAGCTTTAAATGTGATATATTTTTAGTTCTATAGCTCGCACTCAATCGTGCTCTTTTTAACCCGATTGATGCATGCACACAGCAAAACGTGACAGCATGTGTGCTGAGTGCTTGCAGCTTTAATTGTATAATTATCTCATTGAATATATTTCTTTCATCTATTTCATCACCTATGCAATTGTAATGGCGAGGCAAAACAAAAGTGATCTCACTCCTTTATTCCCTCACTGAATGGTGACTGGTTAATATGAAAAAAAAAAAAAAACAGCAACTATTTACAGAATGTGGTGGGGCATTTGGGGAGCGTGTCAACGAAACAAAAATATTCCCAGCGGAGTGCTTCTTCAAAGCATCTACACGCACATTTTTCCAAGCCCAAAATTGAAAGGGCCGGCAATGAGGAAGCAAAGCGGAGGTAATCTTGCGCCCTCACACACTCAAGACAATCGCACACACAAATTCCAAGAGTGTATTCGGCGCTTGCCAATCGGCTGAAGTCGTTCACAAACAGAGCTTGCTTAATACATGCAGACAGACCCTTTCCATTGAAAGGGAATAAAAAAATGTGCTTATTGGAAGCAGGAATGAGGTTTAGTGAGGTTACTGGTCTCTATTTGCGCATCCCTTCTTGAAATGACATCCAGCGTACAAGTCCTCAGACAAACCACGATTCTAAAAGAAAACAATTGCAATAATGATAAGAAATGAGGTTGAATGTTATCATCGAAAAGCCCCTTTTCACTACTGGCATTTTCCCACCTTTTCTCCATATCGCCGTTTTGTATAAAAAGTAATAAACACGGACTAGGGTGATGAAGTCCACTTGGCAATTATCCACGTGATGCATCAAGTTTACCACCTGACACTCACTCTTTCTGCCTTGCTGCACTGAAAAGTTACTGCCGACAGACATGTACAATTATGCCTTGAGATACAAGTGACTAGAGTTGACACTCGCAGTTGAAATTTTGTGTCAAACCAAACATAAAACAAGAAGTATTGCACTTTTTGTGTTGAAAACAACCACCAATTTTAACCTTTCAGTCCGCTAGCTTAATGCTAAATATCAGCAACGTTGTAGTAATGTAACCCTCGAAACATTGGACTGAACATGAACGGTGCACAGACAATATACCAATACAGTCATATATTCTTTATCCTTCACATAGAACGTCTCAACGAACAGTATATTCATTAGTCTGTCTTAGACTGCTCCCAGGTGGCCATACCAGAAAGAGCAACACAATGGCCATTCAATAGATGGAATGTGACAAAAAATGTTTCATTCTATTCAATGATATCATTATGAAGTGCCTCTTATGCCTATCTGTAACTTTTCACAAAGTACACTAAGTTGATTTTTTTAGAAGTCTGATTAATGGCATTTCTATTTCCT
>CAAKHF010021482.1:84507-120571 GCA_901007745.1 Hippocampus kuda
ACACACACACACACACACACACACACCCCCCACACACACACACACACACAATTTTATGGTTGCCCTTTTGGGGCTTAAGTGCCTTCCACCAAACATATCCATCTGCTGTGGTTTCAATTGACATTGGTGCCTTGATTGAATGTAAAGAGTGTGATGATACTGCCAAGTTGGTCTGAGTGGCATCCATCCCTCCTTGCAGCCTGGAGATGTATTGAGGATTTAATCGGAGAAATTGTGAAATGTTAAACCTATCAGTGACATTCCAACACAGCCACTGGAAACTCAACAGCGCCTTACAATGAGTTTTTTGAATTACAAGTGTGGTCCACAAATGATTTAAAGACCAGCGTAATACATTTTTGAGGGGGAAAAGCCAACCAAACATGCAGAAACTGTAAAATTATTTTTTTAAAAGTCCTTGGATGAGATTACTTAAGTATACATTTTTATTTACAAGTTGAGATCATTTCAGTGGAAAGGGACAGATGTGGTGGACAGATGGATCAGGTTTGCTTAGCCGGTCCTTGCAGACGCAAGCTTCTGGACTTTGGTGGAACAAGGGCTTGCACACAGGCTCTGGCACACCAGTCGGATACGGAGCTGGATTCTGAGGATTAGAGGAACAATGAAGCGCGCCATCTATACAAAAGATTTAGTGCTTTGCTTGTTGACTTACTTTTGGTGGATATAATTCGCACTCAAGTTGTCCTAGTTCTCTGTGCAAATTGTAATAGGTTGTTTGGCAAAAGGCGTGATGCTTGGAGAAAAAACAATCATGTTAAGAACCAAATCAAAACCACAAAGCGCATGTGTCTGGCTGCCATTAGCATGAAGGCTATAACTCACAGCTATGTCAGAACAGCGAGGTGCGCAAGCAACAAAGGTATTCCTGGCTCCTCTAGGACACGTGGTTTCAACCAGGACAAACTTGAGCCAAGTCATCGTGCCGATTTTTGCGGTGTACTGCGAAAAAGAATAAGGGGGCTTCAAGGACATGGGGTGTGATGTAGGAAACTGAAAGGAAAACAGTCATCACCCCCTTTGTGACTTGTGCCACTTCCATCAGGGTGAAGTAATTCAGGTGTTTGCGCTCCCGGTTGAACTTGACCACAGCATCATTCACCACCTCCACAGCGGTCAGGTCATCAAGAGCCAATAACTCAGGGCAGCTGGGACAAATGGTCACCATCTCCTCATTGGTAAACTCTGTACAAAAGGTGACATTTCAGTTGGTAGCAAAAAAAGTTAGATTGTGTGAAATTTTACATGGGTTTAAAAAAAAAAATGATGCGTTCGAGACAGTTTGGAAAAATCCAAGTCAGAGCTCAAACTCAGTTTGTAAAGAGTCTCAGAATTAAGTAAATTAGTGAACTGAGGATCCACTGAATTTAGTTTCAGATTGAAGGATGGCATGTGACATAGAGAGGTTCTGTGTTGTGACCTGGTCTGGTGGTGCATTCATGTCTTATGACTTCGGCCAGACCCCACATGACCCAAAATTCGATGCTGCACATGGCCACTACTCCCTAAATGACAACACAGTTAGCATTTCACTTACATCAGCAGCTGTAATCTGTTAGAACCAAAAGGACCATTTACCCGTTCGTCCCGTCGCCAAAGCTCACATTGGTCATCAGATTTGGGGTTGGTGAAGTGACATTTTGTCTGCACAAGCTTCACAGTGACATCAATGTGGCAACCTCCCGATACCTGGATCGGGAAACATAGTACTGGAAATGCAGGACTTACATTACCTAAAACATCTCCCTCCTCCGTGAGTCACATCTTCCCACCATGGCTTCCATCAAAAGGTCAAAACATATCAATTTGTGTGCGTGTATCGTTTTAAGATATTAAAAAAGGCAGCATTTAAGGTCACCATCAAACTGAGCATGCAACAGTAAGTTGTGATGTCAAAAGACAGACAGCAAGTTAGCCGCTTTGGATATCCCAAAAATTCTTCAGAGGGAGGAGGACATAAAATAAATAAAATCAAGAACATATAAATTGTTTTTTGACACTGCTCAAGACAACTGCATTCTAATGCCAAGTACAAACCTTCTGATATTTGCTGCTCAGGACCTCCTGCAGCTTGAACCTGAAGCCATGCTTTTGCCTTCCATTGATGTGTTGGACACCGAGAGCCGCCGCCGCTGCCAGGCTGTCATTGTCACAGGTGACAGTTGGCAATAATGGCACCGCAAGAAGGCCAGGAAGTGCTCCAGCACACAGCAGCAGAACCGCAAATAGGTGAACCCCCATGATAACACAGAGGTACAGGAAAGTAGTAGCAGACCAGCAAAGGCGATGACTGGAAGAACAGACGCACACTGCCTTTAACCAAGCTGGGGAACCCTTACATCAATCACAGACAAAGGCCTGACACCTGCATCTAATTTGTGGTGGGAGTGCTGTCAATCACTTTTGGCTCATTCGGATCATCTGAGCAGTCAAAAAAAAAATTGACATTAACAAAAATTTTTTGTTTTTTCCAGGAAATGTTTTTAAAAATATTTTTTAAAGTGTATTTTAGAAGTCTATTAATATTTTTTTTTTTTTAGCAAAAGAAGGTATGAATAATGCAGCCATCAAGGGTGTCACTCCAACTACAGGGACTCCCTGAAAATGTAACGTAATGAATCGAAACATGGAAGTGTGTCTGCCATCCAGAGCTCTAATATGTCAGAGGCGAGGTTGCCCTGTGGTGTTGGTATTATCAGACATGATGTCCTCCAGCGCAGTCCAGACAGATTATGCCAAATATTGTTGGAATTAATATACTTCACCAAGCATATTGTTTTGGTGTTGGGCATCTACTAGTCCAATTTACTGGTTACAAATTATAATGTAGCCCAAACGCCGACAAGGATGATAGCCTACTCATAGCAAGGTGGTCGTGTTGAAGCCTTCTCCTTACCGACTGTTTCAAATTTAGGTCACCACTGTCAGTTTAATGCTATCCAGTATCCACCACAATAAATTTCAGAATTGACTTACTAGGGTCCACAAAAAAAGGGAAAAACAAGTGTTTTTAAATATATATAATTTTGCTCTGATTTTCTTGGTCTGGTTCGCTGTATGTGCCACACGTCATCCATCCCAAATTAGCAATGCGGCCTTACAATTTATGAGTGGATATACCGTATTCACATTATTTTGTATATAGGGACAATTTCTTCCAAGTTAGTTACAAGCAGATAATTCACAGCTTTTGTGTAACTATGGATATGTTTGACACGACAATAGTGCATATACAGTACTCGCATCTGTGTAACAATTTTGCAGTACCCACCGCAGCAACCTCAGCGTAAGTCTCTGACACTGTTAGGTGGAGGGTGGAAAAAAATATTTCCCACCCACTCATGCACAGCTCATTTCGTCGTACTTGAGGGGAGTTTATTCTGCAGAGAGGATGAGAAGGCAACGATGAAAATGTCACTGATGCAATCAGCATTGGTGCTACTCACTGGTAAGTAAAAACAGCTGTTATGAGAAATTTTTATCTTGGAAAATTTGTAGAAAAAGTCGAAGGGTGAAAGGTGCTCTCGTGGTTAGCACGTCTGCCTAGTGGTTAGCACTTCTGCCACACAGTTCGGCGGTGTG
The DNA here is from genome assembly GCA_901007745.1 of Hippocampus kuda. Classification (NCBI taxonomy): domain Eukaryota; kingdom Metazoa; phylum Chordata; class Actinopteri; order Syngnathiformes; family Syngnathidae; genus Hippocampus; species Hippocampus kuda. The sequence continues at coordinate 88,111 of CAAKHF010021482.1, forward strand.
GAGTTCGAATCTTTACTGGCTTTCCTGTGTGGCGCTTGCATTTTCTGTCCATCGATTTCTCCTGGTTTATGACCCCAAAATATGCTTGTTAGGTACTTTGAAGATTACATTGTTCATAAATGAATACGAATGAGGATGCTGGTTTTCTGAGCCCTGCAAAGGTGACTCGCACTCACTACTTAAGTAGAATTAACTTGTGTAAAAACTGGTAAAGTACGGATGAAATTCATCTGTAGTAAGAAGTGCAGACTCTAAAATGTACTTAAGTGCAAAGTCAAAATTATTCCCTACCGATTTGGCAGTATGACAAAATAATAATTTCGTACAAAACAGTTTCCCTCTTTTAGCTTAAATTATGGCCATACTTAGCAAAAAAAAAAAAAAAAGGTTCAAACTACATGTATTTCAACTATTATGCTAGCAAAACAATTTGTTCACACATTTTTATGAATGTTGTGAACTGGCTAACAAAAAAAAAAAAGGCGAGTTTAACTGATTGGTGTCCAACTGATATAGGAACTTTGGGGCTGAAACCAATAGTGATACTGCCGGCTAAAAATAAATAAATAAACAAATAAATAAATAAAAGATGACTTCCAATATATTGGCCACTATAGAATATAAAAACATTGTGAGACAGGGGGATATAAACTGTACACAAATCCCCTAAATTAATTCTGATTCTTTCTATACATCTCTCGGTCAATCCATCCAGCCATCTATCTTGTCTTACCTTATTTATGCATTTTTAATTTTTCATGCAACAAATACCCCTTATAAAAAAAAAAACCAAAAAACTAAAACTAATAAATTTAAACCAACACAAAGTATTAAAAAAAACTGACAAACCTCTCTCAAAAATAATAAAACTAACTGAATTTGAAAAACAAAATAAAAATAACTTTTGAAAAGCCCAAAATTAATATAACTTTAGTCTGTAGTTATTAGGACTGCAAAAAATAAAATAAATAAAGCTCTGCAAAATGAAACCTGACCCTTCTTTTTTCTGTTATGGCTGTGCAGTTTGCGTTGCAGCAGCGGCTCAGTGTTCCGCCATTCTGAATGAATCCCAAGCAAGAGTGGACGTTCCCGTGGGTTCCTCCCTCACTTTGTGCCACCGACTGAAGAGCTGGACATCAAAGAGATTCAGAATTTGCTGGCATTTTAATCCATCTGGACCCTCGTTGGTCCACTCTGAGCAACTCTTTTGCTCCAACATGTCAAACAGAACCGAGCAAAAAGAGATATCGCTGAATTATACTTTAGCCAATGTCACTCAGCAAGACAGCGGATGGTACTTTTGCCGCATCCATGTGGACATTCCAGAACTGAGGACTCTGGACAGTAGTGGAACACCAGTGCTTGTTCGTAAGTGTATACTGCTTCTGTTGATGTTTGTGGAGAGCTGTCAATTTATGCTGGTGTTTCTCAACTTTTGTTGAGCCATGGCACATATTTTACCATATTTAAAAATCTCACGTCAACCAAAATTGTCAAAAAAAATGTTGGTCCACCGCTTAGTTACAGTACAGTATGTACCTTGTATGTATGTACCTGGCTCGGGCATCATGTCAGGGTGCCACCTGGCTACTTCCCTGGTGAGGTGTTCCAGGCATGTCCCACTGGGAAGAATCCCGAGGACGAGCCAGGACATGCTGGAGAGACTATGTCTCCCAGCTGGCTTGGGAACGCCTTGAGGTCCTCCAGGAGGAGCTCGACAATGTGGCTGAGGAGAGGGGAGTCTGGGCTTCCCTGCTTAAGCTGCTGCCACTGAGACCTGACCTCAGATAAGTGGAGGAGAATGGATTGGACGGATGGATATTACAAGCTTTTCTTTTTTTGGCTTTGGGCGTTACACTGTATAGTGTCAGTCAAAAGTTTGGAAAAAGACTCAAATTCCCGTGTTTTTTCATGATTTAAAAAAAAATTCTAGAATTTTTAATTACCGTAATAGTTAAGTCGGCGACATATTGAAATATTGAAAGACTTATATTTGGTTTAAAAACATGTTAATCAAAATATGTTTTTATGATTTTGATTCTCCAAGTTGGACCCGTTGCCAAGACAACAGCATTGCCCATCTTCGGCTATACTCAAGTCAGCTTTGTGATGTGGATGTTCCTTTTTATCACCTGGAATGACTTTCAGTTCACGGCTGTGCATTATCAAGAGTTAATAGTTTGAATTTCTTGGCCTCTTAATTTGTTTGAGATCATTTCAATACAAAGGTGTTTCCAAACTTTTGCCTTGTACTGTTTATCAATCATTGGCATAAGCACAAAGCACTTCAATCTAGCCATATATTTCTTGCAGAGGGTGTTTCTGTGCCTCCCACAGATGTGCCCCTGCTGGAGACGTGGTGGCTGTGGGTCACTATTGGAGTGCTTGGCCTCATCATACTGGCCCTGCTGATTCTGTGTGTGCTTCTGATCCGACGATGTAGACGCAAAGGTAGCCTCATCTGCCAATTGCTAATTCCATCTTTTTGGGTCCCTGTAAAGTTAAAATAAACATCTTGTAAATTTGACACGCAAATGAGAAGTAGCTCTGAGCAACCCTGCCTAATTTGAATGATTCAAAAAATGCTAAGCCGATAAATTGAGGTTTCAAAATTATGTAAGAATGAAGTTATTGTTTAAACGCTGTGGACAATGCTCTACTCGACTGTCAATCAAATCCCAATATGGTGTTCTACTACACTTCCTTACATGTTTGAGATGGAAAACATATCCGCTCAAGACCTCTGGAATATACTCCACCTGATCGTCATGGGGCTTATTCTTGCTAGCCACCAGCTAGCTTGCAAGCTAACGAGGGCACTGAAGTTCTAGTCGGAAAAGGAAGAGTCCTGCCGAACTTAACAGTGTGTCACACGCCGCCATTTTAGCTCTACCGCAAAAAAGAAAATCTAAAAAAAGGACATGGTGAAAAGCAGTTGAACATAAGTACTTAGAACATTGTAATGACATATTTTAAAAAATGTCTTTCATTTCACGGGGTCTTTAGGTTCTTCTTGATCTGGTAGCTTCCATTACATGACAAACCAGAAGCTGAGAGAGCTGGTGGTTTTTGTGGTTGAACAGCACAGACAAAAAGGAACCGAGGGCTCAAGAACACAGGCATGTTCTCTCCTGTGTCGCCTCAATTACAGGCACGAGACCTTCAAAAAATGGACCACACGGGGTGTTTGTTTCCTTTCGGCAACATAAATTGCAGCAACCACAGGGCTTGCTTCTCCTAATGTCACAGATGTTGGTAGAAACAATTTTCAGTATGATAAAAACTAATTGTCAAAGCAAACACCCATTTGGCCCGACTTTATGGAAGTGAGCTACTACTCACCCCATCTCACTATTGCTGCTGTCGGGCGGAAGCCCCATATGTCCAAATATGGTCAGTTTTTAATTTTTTGATAAACTTGTTCGGTCCCCACACCTTCTGTTATTTTTAAGTACAGTATCAATAACCATATTAAAATGACTGAAAATAGCTTGAGAAGAAATCTATTCTCTTTTTTGGACACTTGAAAAGGCTGAAAAGTTTCATAAACTCCGCTTCTTGCTCACTGTGCGAGAGTCGTGCGACATTATGTTGCCTCAAGATTGAAAGTCGAAAATGTTTATTTTAGACAATTGTGTGTTAAATCTATTTGAATGTATGATTCCACCGGTGAATTCATGACTGTTTTTCTCATTCATATTCCTTTAGAACCACACTGTGCAATCTACGTGAACACTCATCATTCCTCACGACCATCTGTTGTCAAGGACCAGCTCAGCGTGGCCCCCAGTTGCCAAGTGGCTCGCACTCCAAGTCCTGCCAGGGACAAGCACAGCAGCAGCAAGCAGAGGCCCAGACAGTTGCCAAGATAGAGCCCACAAATTCCACACGTTTCTTTCCAATATGTTATTTATATTTAATGCAGAGTTGTCATTCCAACGTGGCAATCAATGTGTAATGTCTTCTAATTATTTTTAAGAATTGTTTCTAAGTTTTTTTCCCCCCCCCATTTTCTTTGTCGTTTTAAAACTGCCTGTGCCCACTGAGTTTTTTTTAGCCTGTTTAAATAACGGTGTAAGAGAATTTAAGCTTCAGTACACGTCCACATGTGTGAGACTGTAGACGGCGGAGGAAAGCATAGATCCTTCTTCATGTCACACATACGTTAAAAGTAAATCAACTGAAGCTTCTGGTTATCAAGGCAATACAGCACCTCTTCCAGAATTGGTATCGCAAGTTTCACCAGGAAATAACCAGCTTGTTTCCAGCCTGTAACACACACTCGCGATACTCAGCCATTTTTCACACTGAAAGTCATGCCTGCTAAAGCGTTCTTTAACTTCAACTCCCATTGTGCAAGTGCCATAGAACTCCATCCAAAATTCTGTTTCTTATGGACGTTTAAGATGCATGGTTTTGGAATGCCAGAGGACGCCTGAGCAATCGCAATGCACATCCACAGCACAAAACCTGTGAGGGGGATAGCGGTATGATAACCACTTGTGCCGGATAGATGTCTAGGTATAGAAGGCAAATTGAGACAACTGTTCAGTTGAAACCTTCCATTCCATCTTCTTTTCCATTCAATGTTTTATTTGTTTTCCAGCTTGACATTCACAGTCTTGACCAAAATGCACAGGCACTATACACATTGTTACATATGCAGTATATAACAAATATATTGTACTGGAATTGAAGCTCAAATTTCACCAGAAGCCACAAGAGCTGGACGAAACACATCTTTGTAAAGCCCACCTGGAATCTGCAGACAAGCAAATGCAGACGGCAAAACAAGCAAAAGCGCAAACAAGGTCTGGTCCAGCGTTGTTTACTAACTTAGTTCAGCGAGTCCAAGTGACGATCCATCACATGCAAAACACATGATTGATATTTCGAAAGCAAATCTCCAGTCAGATGTCTTAAGACTCGATGATACAGTAGATAAGGCACATACATGCGCTTCACCGTCAAAAGTGTCGCTCTTCAACAATATCGGGAGATGGGGTTCTCACAGCAAAATTTGTTTATTCATATGGTAGTCTATACACACACCAAAAAAAAAGCAATTTTTAACTTGTCACAATAGGAATATACAAAAAAAAACCCCAAACAAAACAATGTGCTTGCTAAAATTTGATTTTGTTCTTTATGTCGGTGTATATTCTCAGTCATCAGGGTCATGTTAATCCAAAAAGGTTGAATCGAGGCAATTCATTAAATTTGTTGAGTGTTTTTGAAAATGTCTAATAACTTGGGCAAATATGCTATTAGGCGAATGGTAGTATAGTTGTATTTACTACTGTGCCCAGTTGGAACTGTCGCGAGGCACAACAGGAGCTTCTACGATAGCACGCAAGTAATCTCCGATGAAGACTTTCCATGCGAGTCCCTGCGCGACGTTAAAATTACACGGACACGGAGTCTTTAATGAAGATGAGCATCCCAGTAGGTTTCTCCAAAATGATTCACCCATGAGTCTTTATTCATTAAATTCCAGTTTCACTTGATGTACATAATAATAACATTGTTTAAGACTGCATTATAATAGACGCTGCCTGTTAGTGCTTTCCTCTTTACAAATTTACCTATTTGTGGTTTTCTTTTTCCTCTGGATTCTACCCCCACCAATTTCCTGAAAAACTCACTTTTTGAAATTTTCTTGTGATATTTCTTTCTAAGAGGCCACAAGATGGGACCAAAGGAAAGTACTCATTGGTGTCAACTAAGTACAGTATGTTTGTTGATCTGATACATATGCTCACGGAAATTAGGAAGAGTCTTCGCCTACATGAATCTCTGGTGCATTTTTTTTCCAAAATGAAATGATATGTGTGAGCCATTTGTTTTTAAGGCTAATGTAAAATGATTGTATTTTCAGTCATTTCAGTGGGGAAAGATGATTTGATATTTGGGTCAGATCAGAGTATATGAGCAGGGCCGCAGAACAAATTAAATTAAAGGCACCACACTAAACACTTGTAGTTCAAAAATGCGCACAAAGAAAATACTGTCCTCCATCAATGATGTGTGGGTGGATAGAGAATAAAATTGCATCTATTGCGCTGTAGTTGTCTCTTCCGGTGAGAGGGGTGTTGCTGGACTTTTACCAGCTCCGGTTATCCGCATAACTGGGTACGGCTGCAGGGTACTCGGGCAAGCTGGGGCCTTGAGCCATCTGGTCAACAGTGCTGAACTCGCTCTTGGCTGGCGCGTTCTTCCAAGTGCCGGTGCCCCACTCTTCTTGAGCCCGTGTCACACTGCCCCCACTGCCACGGTACAGTCTGTGCACCTGTGAAGGTGGAAGAACAATGAGAGGTGCTCATTTTGTACAGAACAATACAATACATCCTGATTTATATCGGGCTTTCACAACAGCTGCAGCAGTAACAAAGAGTTTACAAAAGAGTTGACATAAAATAAAATAATAAACACAACACATAACAAAAACACGGACAGTTGTGCAATCTCAACCACTTTTCCCTCATACGCTTTGTTGTTTGAAGCAGTTCTAAATGAAAGAGGAGAGAACCAAAGTGTCCTTTCACCAGTGGATCACAGACGTCATGCTCAACATGTGCACGTCTGCTACAAGCTAAGTTTCAAAGTAAACAAGAAGCCGTAGCGTCCATTGACAAAAAAAGAGATTGGTTCACTTCTCCTGTCCCATGTAGATCCGCTTCGATTCTAAGCGGCGACTCTCAGTTCCAAATGTGCATCCGTATCCGCACCCACACTCCTCTCTCCTCATCCTCGGCTCCACAAGCCATACATCCAGCCGCACCAACGCAGACTGTCCAACAGCGCCGCCATCTCCGTTTGCAAGTCAATTCTTGACTTTCAAGAAAGTCCCAAGTACTGTGGCAAAACTCAAGCAAGTCAAATCCCAAGACTGGTGACTTGAGTCTAATTGAGTCACATGACCCTGGTCCCTCACCTCTGCTATGAGTAAGTACTGTATGTGTATGTGAGACCTCTCACCTTGACGAGCACCAATGCCATTAAGGCGGTCACCAGTGTTAAGAGCAGCGTGGTGAGAAGCATCACTGTGGCGGCGGCTGCATTGTAACTGAAAAATGTCACCGTAGCAATCCAGCCACTATGTGGTGTCGGATGACAAGAGAAGGATTAGTGCGGACAGGGCATCAAGCTTTAGCCAAATGTATCCAAAAGAAAGCATCACGAGCGCTGTGAGAGTGAGATGTTGTTGCACATAAACAGGGCACAAATGCTGTTGATCATATGCTGTTGCACATTTTGTTTATAGTATTGTATTTTAAACTGTGTGAAGGGAAAAAAAAATCAGTTTCTTTTCACTTTCTCAAACCCTAGTTTTAGTTGTAGTTTGGCGCAATTTTATCAGCGAGTGAAATTTTCAGTTTCAGGAATGTTTCCTTTCAAGTTGACTGTTTCTATATGGTTAGCAATTTTACTTTAATTGTATGATATTGTGGAGTGGTCATCCTCTCCTTTTAATCATGTGACACTAAACAATGTTGGTAATTTGCAATACAGTTTTTGACGGCGTCTGGAACAAATTAACATGAAACGTCATTTTACATGATTTCCCGTGTTTAAAAATGTGAGCAATTTGGACGTCAGTGTCACGAAACCGTTAGCTTTCCACAATGGATGTACAAATGACTTTTTTGCGCTTCTTTGGCAAGATGGCTCACTGCAACTCACCAAATGCCCCAGTTGCTGATGCCTAAACACTGGATGATAGCCAGCACCAGCTGAAGGAAGAAGATGAAGAAAAAGACCATGAAGTTGAAGGAGCTATCCGCTCTGTTGAAAGAGACAGAAAAACATACATCAAATGGTGATGATGATTTTCTTTGTTTCCAATACCGTGACTGCGTGATGGTCAAATCCCTTGAATCGTGACAAATTTGGAATTGGTAGTTAAATTCTCAGGATTTTAAAAATTACTTCTAAATGTAGGAATTTCATATGTAGAAGTGTCATAAAATCAGCTGCCCAGGTGAAACCTAATTTCCACCAACATTTAAAAAAAATTTGGAAAGAAATTGAGTTTTTTTTTAACGGTATATTTCTTTTGGTGACAGTGTAACAATATACTGTAGATAATCGTGGAATAAACTTTGGTGCTGTTTCATCTCTAATAGGGAGCATTATTCTGAATTATGTGTCGTGATTTACATCCAGCGTCACGGAACAGATATCCGTATGTGTTTTACATTTAATACAGAGAAATACTTCAATTGTGCTAAATGATGTCTCTAGTGCTGCTTCTGCTGTAATTGCATTGGCTAAAAGACTATTGCCTTCAGATGGAAACACACCTGATAGCTTTGTAGATTGGCCTGAACCAGCAGATGTAACTGGCAGGACTGAAGAGGATGAGCCAGAGCAATGAGAAGCCAAAGTTGGAGCCATTACCCCCCGCGGCCCACCAGGCGATGCAGCCAATCACGTTCAAGCACAGTGTCGCCGAATAAACTGCAGTGAATGACAGCATTCGACTTGACCAAGAACAGGTAGTGGCATTCTCCTATGCAAGACAACATAACTCACTCATCCAAAGTGTGAAGATTCGCTTAACCAGCTGCTGATGTTGGGCGGGAATTTCCTCCTGGATATTCTGATAAAAGCATGGCTTCACTTTTATGAATTTAGGCAAGGGAGGAAAGTTGTTTGCTCGTTCTGCAAGAGAAAGCAATACTTAATTGAAAGATGAAATACAGCACAGGTGTCTTTTTTTTTTTTTTTTGCAGGCGGCCTAAGGGGACTGGTTACAACGCTGAAGCCAAATAACGTTCCACTTTGCAAGTGTGAAAGAAATCCAAATTTTGGAGATTATTTTTCTTTTACAGAATGTTTCTTCCTGGCTTCCTGCCCTTGCGTTAGATTATTCCTCAACACAGTGGTGTTTGTGTCTGGAGTCTTCGCTGCCCATCTTTAAAACTCGTCTCAAAACTCATTTGTATTCTTTGGCTTTTGACTCAGCATGACTCAGACTTGAGCTTAGTTTTACCACTTTGTGCTTTCTACTGTCTTCGTTATTAATTTAATGTTTACAATAAGAATAAGAAAACCTTTATTGGTCTCACAATGGAGAAATTCCCAATTTACAGCAGCAAAGTTATGAAAGGAAGAAAGTAGAAGAACAATATTGTTGTATATATACAGTATTTGCTCCATGTACAGCACTATGTATACAGCCGTGGTTGTTTTAAAGTGCTGTATAAATACAGTTGAGTTGAGTGGAGTAAAATTAGTCGGGAAAAAGTACCCTTGGGGAATTTCAAGTTTGAATTTGCTTCAACCTTTTTTGTAATTGAATTATTCAGATTATTTGGATAATTGTTTCATCCCTATTGTGAGAAGCTCTTTAAATTTAGCTAGAAATTGCATTTGTACCACTCAGTAATGAAAATACACTGGCCAGAAACTGTGCAGCACTGTGTTTATTTACAGGTGTACTGGGAGCTACAGCAGGAGGCACTTAGGCCGACACTTCTGGCCCCTTTCTTACTATGTTACGTGTGGGAGCCCTAATCATCCCATGATAATACATAATTGCCCCTGTATTTTATTCCCATTTTCATGGCTCAGTTTGCAAAATTGAAGAAAAATTTCACAGGCCACATCAAACTACACAGGGGGCCGTGTCTTGCCCTTGAACTTCGAGTTTGACACCTTTGCATTTTAAACAGACAAACCTGTCATCTTGTAATCCTTCCGTCGCCCTAAAAAGATAAACACATGAAAAAAACAAGCAGTCATGCAGGAGTTACCATTCATTTCATCATTACCCATATTACAGCCTTGCACTAAAAAGGTTACCTAATTGATAAAAAGAAAAAAAGAGAGGACCACGTTTTTGTCCCCATTCATCTCTAAAAGAGACAGCATAAAAAGTCGAATGTACATAAACGGCTCAGAGAGTCGGTTTGGCTTCCTGTGTAACTTGTGAGAACCGTTAACCCCCAAGTTATAGAAGTAAGTGTATTTGGGACGGTTTTTCTATAAAAACGAGGCGTACATTTCAGTTAAATATGACGAAATACACATTATTAGCGAGAAAGCGTTTACCCTTTCACGTCGATATCTGAGGGGTGGTCCGCAAATCATTCCAGATGCGCTTCCTCGACCCGCCCATTAAACTCACAACTGCGGCTGCGCGGGACTGAAGCGACTGTAGTTCCGAAACGGTTACATTCAATGTGCTAAAGGACGGGCAAAACCACAAGTCCTACAATGCACGAAGAGCTAGTAAACAGGAAGCGCGTGACTTTTAACTCCGAAGCCGCCCACGCGATAAAACGTAAAGTTCAAAAGGCTTTGTCCTTACATGTGCGTGTTAAAATTGAACCAAAGTTTGTAAAGACTCTTCCCAAAACAGAAAATGATATTACGGTGAATGACAAACACCAAATTGCGGACAGTACCTGAAAGTTTGCTAGCGAGTGCATTTTATGTTACGGTCCATGGAAGTGAGGCTTTCTAAAATCATTTGATTTCATGAGCAAATACAACGTGAATAAGCAATGTTTGCATTTTAGTTTAGTGGACAGGCATCTCGGCGTCACTAGCTAAAACGTCACATATATGCGTCCAACCTTGATGACGCCACGTATTAATTGTACCTCAGAAAATCGATGGCCTCGGAAAATAAAATAAATAACATGGATTAACAATCCATTATCTGTTTTGTACAGTTGCTTTTTTTCATATGAAAGAGGAGAATTGGCCGTCGGTAAATAGAACCCTCGTCTCCCGCGTCCCATTAATTTTCAGTGGTACTACAAAACAATTTCCGACACATTTTTTGACCGCTTTGTCGGATGTCGCTGAAAAGACGGCCAGAGTTGCTGACACAGTCACAGTCCACAGTTGCCCATTGTTTTCAGAAAACGGTGAAACTCCCCGTCGTAGAATCGAACCTTAAAGAATGATGGGTTTAGCTTCTTAATTCACATTCCACAAACAGAATATTAATTAGAATATTTGTTAGACTAGCGGGGGTGCATACATATTGTAATACTGTACAGTATCTGTTTCTTGTATTTTGTGACGTCATAGAGTGGACGAGGCAGGTTGGGGGAATTTTGGCTCCGGCAGTTTGAGTGTGGAGCGCATGGGCGTGAGTTGTGGCCAACAGTAACTCCGATGAATGTGTGTGTTATTGCTCTTTTTGTTTTTTAAAAAACGACAGATTACATCAGCGACTGCGTGCGTCCTTCTTTCCGCATTGAAGAGCATTACAATATATAAAAGAAAAAATAACTTGACTCCTCCTTTAAATTAAAATGGAATTTTGTCACATTATAAACGCGGTCCTGAATTTAATAGATTAAAATCGGAAATGTGAAATTTCTGACCTTAAAACATTAATTTCATTACATTATAACGTCATACAGAACGTTTTTCCCTAGTGTGGCAGCAATATCCTTCCTTTGGTCCTTTTTCTCCTGTTTCAATATTATTTCTCAGCTTTGTTATTTTAGCTGCTGTCGCCACAAAAAGGTACAATGTTACAAACCATATTCACCGAATAGGATGCACAATTATGAGGCACACTATTTTGTTCCTTCGGGCCATCTGGTAATTGAGACGTGACATTAAATATGTCAGAATTCCGACTTTTAGGGTTCAGTGAACCCCGCTCGCCAAACTTGGTGGCCAATCAGAAGGCACAATGCAAGAGTCTGGACGACATATAATCGGAAACCTTAGTTTTAATGTGCATGCCATCTCCGTTATCCGGATTAGTAATTATTCACACAAAGATGCAGCAGTCTACATTTTGAAACTCATTTTTAATATTTAATGTTGATTGATGGAAACCGAAGCAACATAAATTTCCATCTCAATCATTGACTAACAGTGCACTGTTTTTCAATGCGCGCGTATAGGTAATACAAAACAAACGCTCAGGTTTACGCTCGATGCCTTGCGTCTGACCAATCAGATGTAGTTTCTGACGCTAGCAATATACTCCCGCCAATTCCAAGGAGGAGCGCGAGGCAGGCAGCGGGGAAGTCGCGGAGGTACTGTGCTGGAGACGAAAGTTATGCTAGTTCAGTGGACACAAATTAGTAATACATGTCGGTTATTTAGTGACAGAGGGTAAAGTTCCCCCTTCGACCGGGGCTGTTTACGTGCCGGCACACCGACACTTCCATCCAACGGAGAGGGCCCCCCCAGGTTAGTGGTTCAAGGATGTTGACGGCGGAGGCACCATCAGCCGAGAGGCACTTGGCAGCTTCCACTCCCCGTAGACGAGGTATGCTAATGTCACTAGCTTGCCGAAGTGTATCAGAAAATACATACATGTGTAAATGTCATTTTGTTATTGACGGGGTGCGTTTTCATGCTATTGGGTGGCACACAACATGTTTGAAATTTAGAAATATGTCCACTTACTTGGCAGATTTTCCTAATGTTGCTTTGGCCTCGCGTAAATGCTAACTTTTCGTCGCCTGTAAGCGGTTAAGTTGTCGTTCAGACTTGTCAGTTAAACTCTTACGTGAAGTGAAACTCTACGAAACACAACTCTGTCCAACTGGCCGGGCCCAGTTCACTTCACCGTCTACACTGGGCCTCAGTTATCCCGACACCGGCCGCCAATACCCCCCAGGCCCCTCGCCGTTCGAAGGTGCTCAAGTACAGGATGATCCAGCTGGAGCCGCCGCTGTCTGATTAGCCTTTTTGGGCTAGCTTTGCTAAACTAACAGAATCCAGATTGAATTCGCCCACCCAAACTGCTACATTCCGGCATAGACAAACACTCGGAAGTGTTCGTCTGGGACTTATTTTCCGGGAAATGTAATTCATATTTATGGCTTTCCTCACGGCCACGCAGGCTTTTTTTTATTTTTTTTGCCTCGAAGCGTCACTGGTGTGTAGGTCTATTGCTGTTATTACACCAGTGGGTGGCGGGAGAACAAACCAAACCATTTGGAGCCAAATGGGCACCATTATTCATGTAAACGAAAGTGACGTGTATTGCAACACCTGTCATGAAAAGTACAAAACTGTGAAACTTCTCTCTTCGTGGGAGTTTGGGACCAAGTCCTGGAGCATATAACCCATCACCATGTTTATTATTGCCTATATTAATATTGAATACACTGTACATACCTCTTACCGTCTAAACCAAACCCTTAAACAATATTTGAACTAATATTTACAATGATACTGTTTCAATGATAATAAGTGGCTGGCGTGTTTTTATTAAAAAAAACATGCAAGGATTATGACATGTAATTTTTTTTGTTGCATTTTATCGTGTAAAAGTCCCAATTATTATTTCTTAGAAGTCCCACAGCACACTGAGCAGTTGGCAACTCAGGTCGCAGACCAGGCAATTTACCCTTGCACATAGACCACCTTGTCATGAGCTCGTTACACGTTTCAAAACTCCAGAAATATTCCTTCGTTAGTTCAAGCTGTTTTTTATTTTTTATATGTCAGTGCTGGCAAAGTGACTTGACAACTCCTTGCGTTGCTGGTGTTAGTGAGCCCCACCGTTCCCAAAAAATGATCCCCAAACACTTTATCATTTCAAACTCATTTTCATCTGATTAAAAGTCTTTCAGCTACACAAATGGTATACACCAAAAATCCCCACACATCAGGTGAAAAGTACAATTATTTTATTCACAAGGACAATTTTTGTTTTGTTCTTCAGAACATTTTGCGTGTGGATCAATTCATGAATAGGTATAGGTTGAGCGTAATGTTAGAACCAACCATCAGGTTTGGCAAAATTATTAGTCCTGTAAAAGGCTTCAAATAATCATGATGAGCTATCAGTACTCTGCAGTGTCCGTGATTTTTAGCGTTTTGACAGAAAATTAACTGATTAGAAAATTGAATGTTGTGATCATGCTCAATTCCAGTTCATTGTTGCATGTTTTCTAATGTCCAGCTTTTTTTGTTTGTTTCAGGTATGGATTGTAAACCAAATAACGCCAACAAGAAACTTGTCCAAGGTAAATATGGACAAATATGCCTCTTGCAGGCATAGATTTTGACTTGACTTTCTTAGGTAGACCTTCCTAATCTGTTGAGCAGTCAGGGGTGTACAGAATTCAGTTGAATCGAGAATAGGCCCTAAAATCCGATTATTTATATAAGTCTTTAAAATGGCTACCCAAACATTTTGGACATTCATAGTTCTGAACAACTTGAGACAAGACACCATTTCCGACATTTCATTTACAAGCGATTCACTTGGTTGTTTATTTTACACTTGAGAGAGCAGCCACCCCAAAAATTTCTTTGTACTCAAGCAATTTAAAACTTGTGTTTCATAACATGTCCTCTTTAATTATTCCCAACGATATTGAGCATATTTATAACCGCCATTTTCACTAACTCTACTTGGTTTTTCTGCATGCAGCTTGCCTCCCTTTCAAGCGCCTGAACCCGGAACCAAATGAAAACAAGCCATCACCGAAGCGCCCCCGTGCACATGTTTGCCCTGAACCAGGAGTCTCTGACAGGGAGAATGACAGCGAGTCCTCTCCGCTCACCTTGCTCAGTCGACCCCCCTTGGTCAATGGTCGCGGGCTCCTCGATTGCTTCCTCAGCAAAAGGCGCACTTCAGCCTCAGATGAGAACATTATAGATCTGACCGACGACGGGCCATCTCCGATCAAGTGTCAAGATCCTTTCCACACCCCCGGCCGCACATTAAAAGACAGACGACACAGTGACACAAGCTTGTCTTGTGGGAACTCCAGATGCGTGGATCGCGGTGCTGACTCGCACACGTCAGATTGCACAGAAATCCCAGAAAATAAAGATGACGAAGTGGTGGTGGCTGAGGTGGTAGAGATGGATGGGATCTTACCGCTTGATACGACACAGGAGACCGACAGCGAGCCAGAAGAGCACAACGCGTCGGGGAATGTGTCCAGTGTTGGCAACAAGTCAATGCAATCAAATTTGTCAGGCAGTTCCATGCACGAGAGCTCGCCAGAGAGGACTAAAATGGACGAGCACACGCCCGCCACCACGCCTAATACAGTACGTGCTCGCATGACCACGTGCCTTTCACATCATGTCCTACAAAGCTTCTTGTTCTGTAATGAGCAGCTCGCAATATAGAAAATGTAATGATCATTGTAGTCGGTTGTTAATTTAACATCCATACTACACGTGTACGGAGGAGCTGCATTGTCTTTTAAACACCAGGCAAACAGAATCAAAGGAATACAATGTACAGTAGAATCAAAGAAAAATGTTAAAAATGCAAACTACACAGTGTAAAATAAATTAAGATCTGACCTGCCATGGCATTTTTACAACAAATCTAACCTCAGAGAAACAATTGAAGTCCACAAATGGTTATATTTTTTAGCTAACATTGGTTGGATCACAACAACATATTTTATACATTTTGAGTATATATTATCACGATGGCCGATAACTAAATATAGCTCTGCTGTGAGAACGTTTTCCTACGCGTGAACCGCAGCAAAAGGTCTTGCATAATTTTATTGTCGTAACAATTATAACACAGATATACAATTGACTGCTGAGTTGTGAGAACATGAAAGGCTCAGTTGGTCCCTCTTTTTAAGGGATGTCTGAATATTTCCCTCAATTGGTGTTTGCATCGAAAATCATTTCAGATTTGCAATTCTTGTGATGATCTGTGGCTTGACTGGTCAGTAACATAAAAAATAAAATGATCTATCATCTGATTATTGACGACAGGGGTAAAATTTACACTTTTCGGTCAAATTAAATTAACTATTTTTTTTTCCTCCTAGGAGCTAACAACCACTCCTAAAATCCCTAAAAGACGCTCTTTAAAGGTGAGACTTTATGGGTTGTGTCCTTTCTTAAAATAATTTGACACTCATGACTCTTTGGTATGACCTAAAATTATTTCTGGAAAGAAAAATCCACGTTCTTGTTTGGTCCCCTTTTCAAGAGCCTTCAAGAGCAAGAAGAGAGGCTACGCCTACGCCAGGAGAAGGCGCGGCAAAAGGAAGAGGCCAAGGCGGCCAAGGAGAAAAAGAGGGAAGAGAGCCGCAAGCTGAAAGAGGAGCGCGAAAAGGAAAAGCGAGAGAAGAGGGAAAAGGATGAGCGAGAGAAGCGGGAGAGAAAGGAGAAGGAGGAGCGGGAAAAGGCAGAGAAGCAAAAAGCGAAGGAAGCGCAGCGCATATCCAAGCTGGAGTGAGTCACGTCGTCGCACAGTTCCAGCGTCCTGTTGTTTTCACTGCTCCGTGTTAAACACTTTTTTCCCACAGAGCCAAGCTTGAGGAGAAACGTAAGAAAGAAGAAGAGAAGCGGATAAAGGAAGAAGAGAAGCGGGTGAAAGAAGAGAAAGACGTGAGTTCATGGCAAAAGCTCAGGGCTCTAGATTGCCCAATTTTTTTTTCCTTTGGTGCCCTAGTACAAACGGACTCCTGGAAAAAAGTCTCGTCGAAAACAAAAGTCTCACACAACGGCCACGTGCATCACGGTCTCTGCCATTGAAATATAGTCAAGGGTGGGACCTTCGTCTGATTGCTCATGGTCTAAGTTGTTTTTTAACTTTATTGAATACTCAACATGACCGGCTACTCACCCATGTGGGTAAACACGTGGGATCGCCGCATTGCAGAAAGCACTTTAAATACCAAGAGTAGAGCTCAGAAAGTTGCCCGCCTTACAGAATTACACCGAAAGGAACATTGTTAAGATAAGAAAACCTTTGTTTGTCCCACAATGGAGAAATTTGCGAGACAAAAGCATTGGCCACATTGTTAATCATTTACCAGTCAATATAGTGTAAAATACGTTTTCTTCCTTTAATAAGATGAAACCTGTAAAAGTGTGGTGTTGAACGTGAGGTGGACCTAACCTAAGTGCTGGTGGAACCAATGAAATATAGTTGGGTGCACAAGTACGAAAAGTTAGTCGAGTGCCCTGGTCCAATTTTTGCATTGCATCACATATAACACATACACTGCGGTTTCAGGTTCATAATTTTCTTTAATTCATTTTTTTTTTAAAGAAAATTACTGCCTGTTTTTTTATATTGACTGCTAAAATGATTTACAATCTGGTCATAGTCATTTATTTGGATCAAACTGCGACTTTAATCAAAAGTATTGATGCTTGAAAAATAGGCTTGAACTGTCTCAAATTTGAGGAGCAAAATTGCAAATTTACAGTCATTTATTATGAATGCGGTGTGCTTTATTTTTAGCGTCTCAAAGCAGAGAAAGCAGAGATCACAAGGTTTTTCCAGAAACCCAAAATCCAGCAGGCTCCAAAGGTGAGTTGAGCTCCATGTGACTAAGTAACCTGTCTTAAAACAGACCCCTTGAATCCGCTTCACGTGTCAGACTCTCGCAGTGGCTTGTGGGAAGTTTGCGCCGTTCGAGATCAAGGACAACATGTGCATGGCGCCGTTGTGCCGGGTGCAGTGCGAGGAGTTGACCCTGGAGGAACTGGACCGTTGTTTGTCGTGCCCCAGTAACGGCCCGTGTTCACTCAAGGACTGGATCGGCCAGAAACCTCGATGCTCCGGTGCCACCAGACCCACAGTGATAAACCCTGATAGGTGAGATACACCATTGGTGCTTGAAATACTGGAATTTTACTGTTGCCCTCAGGGTTTGAAAAATGATTATTTGGAAACATTTCAAAGCAAATAGCTCTGGGAAGCAATAGTTTCTTGGTGCACAGAAGAGTAGAACCTACCTACTGTATATGCGTGGAAAACAAAGTCAAGTGTAACAAGCAAGTAAATCTGCCCATTTGTGAAAACGTTTTATGGAGTGAATCGTTAATTTTGCCAGATTGCAATGTAACAGTGCAGACTGATTTCATTTAAGATCTAAAAATAGGGTGATAATTGACTTACTATACGTGATCTTTGGTGTGTTTTCACAAAGGTATGCCAGGATATTAAGATGTCTGCAAACATTTTTAAATTGTGAAAACATGTACAGTATCTCTCTTCTCAAAATGAAAAGCATTGAACACAAACGGTTTGGTGTTTGTGTTCTTCCCAGTGATTGTATAGCCATGGATGGGCCCAAAGCAGAAGGTGTACCCGATCGCAAACTGTACGGGCCTATGAAACTGCTGCTGTTTCATGAGAACCACCGTCCAGCCTACTGGGGCACTTGGAGGAAGACGAGTTTGCACATCTCACCGCGCTGCCCCCTCCGAAAAGACACGGTAAGAACTTTCAAGTGCCATGATACAGCGAGCGAGTCAAATGTTTTGTCATCATAGTGAGCTCATTTTTTGCACGTTGTGGCAATTGCTTGAGTGTGAGTCGTTGCCCCCCTTTGGACGACAGGATTTGTTGGACTATGAGGTGGACAGTGATGAAGAATGGGAGGAAGAAGAACCCGGGGAGTCCCTGTCACACAGTGAAGGGGTGAGTTTGGTTTCGGGCTGGACAATAATTCAATATCAGTATTTATCGCGATAGACACATTATCAATGTCAATATAAAATTTGATTTGTCCCACAATTGGCACAAAAGCTTGTTTTGAGCACAGCCAAGTCACTGACTGCTCATTTGCATAGTGCGCCGACAAGAAGATGGAGCAGCTCCAACGAAGAAGTGCGCATGGGGGCGTATGCTTGCCGAGCCAAAGTGTGGCTGAACTGTGTTCAAATAAATCGCCTCAGTGCAGCTCTTGGAATAAGATTGAATTGTTTAAGCTAACGCCTCCAGATGGTAACAAGGAGTAGAAGTCCATGAGCTCACCATCTTTGATGTGCTTGCTCCATTGCTCAGCATTGCCATGAGGTCAGTCTGCCCTAGTTTGGCTTAGAAATGAGTTGATCCCAGACAACATGGCTTGAATAAGGATGCTTGCAGCCTGGCTGGCTAGGCCGTGTGGCTAAATTAGCAGTATACATACATCTTCTCTTTCACCTGAAGAGTCAGTTGAGTGTTGCAAGAAAACGGCTGCCGGTGAGATGATGTAAGGCAGTCTGCCAAGTTGCAAAGTTCAGTTTCCGCCCCCTGTTAAGGTAACAAAATATGGACTTGCCTTGGAAACTGTCTTAAATTGTGAAGGGCATGTGCCTACCTTTTAAATTGTCAAAGGCTTGGATATGTTAAGTTTAAAGTGGTTACACCCCTTTCAGGAGGATGAGGACGAGGGAGGGGAGGACGATGACGACAATGACGGGTTCTTCGTTCCTCATGGCTATCTTTCGGAGGATGAGGGGGCACTCGAGGAAGCGGTATGCCGGTCGACAGCAGCCTTTTTTTTTTTTTTTGGGTCGGCTTCTTTTAAGCAGGGTGTCCTAAACGCCATCCTTCTCTTTAGGATGGTGGTGACCTGGAAAGGCAGAAACTGCAGCAGAGGCTGAAAGCCAGGGAGTGGGAAGAACTGATGTCGACTAAGAACAAGATGAAAGTGTTGCAGCCGGTAGTGAGGGGCTGCCTCTGGGAGGGTGACGGGCCAGTCTCAGATCTTCTGCAGTCATATGCTGCGTGCCTCATCGAACCATTACCTAAGACTGATATGAGCCCCAGCCCGGAGGAGCAGACGGAGAAGTGCACCAGAGAAGCACAGTGTAAGTGTGAGGTGTATTCTTTCTTTCTTTCTTTCTTTTTAAAATAACCCTTTGCCCTATACTTGATCAACTTTTTCCTCTGCAGTGCTTGGTCAGCTGCTGCCGCTGCTGCACGGCAACCTGAACAGCAGCAAAGTGATCATCACGGAGTTTCAGGAATTTTACCGGCGGAAAACAACATCCTCCACACCACCTCAACTCTCCAGCCCGGAGAGCTCGGCGTATGTGCCCACTCGGTAAGGCCATCGCCTCTTTCTGCGTCGAAGCTGTCAACAGTAGATTAGACATTTGTCCACCAGGGCCTTTTCACTGAACCCAGCAAAGGGAGCATATTGCCTTCAAACAGAACGATTTCAGCCTTAATCTGATAATCGGTTCGCACCGTCATCTGTTGTGACACATGTAGTGCTCGCTTAGTCATAATTTTGACATGAAAAAGCCATGGATGGTGATATATGACTGCAATTGAAGCACTGCAGTGCAACGACCGCTGCATCAGTTGTGATATATGCGATAGTACTTGTACATCCTTTTCAGCCTTGGTGGTGGTCTGGACTCTAAGACGATTGAAGTTTACGATTCCCATTTTCTCCTCAGAAAACACTTGAAGCATTTAATCCAGAACAATGCAGTTTATGAGAAGCGCTCCACCTACCGACGCTGCTGCTGGTACGTACATGCGGATGTCCTGTCCCGCTTTGGCCTGGAAGCTCTCCCGGTGCCCGGCCAGTGGTCCTACTTGACCAGCGGTGCGCGGGAGGAGTCCCGCGAGGAGGCAGCCACGGGCTCAGAGGGCAACTCTCCCTCCACGCCGCAGATTCCTTCCGCCACGTCGGCGGCCTCCAAGAGGAAAAGCACCGGCAGCATGTCCATCACTAAATTCATGAAGCGATATAACGACAGGGAACAGGTAACCAATGTTCATACATTTAAGAAAATGAAAACACTTTTCGCTCATATTGTCTTTCTCAACGTCTGTCAGACAGAAGAAATGGAGGCTGACGGTTTTCAAGCTGACACGGAGGAGGACGACGACGAGTGCATCATCGTCTCCATGCAAACTGGTGCGCAAAAAAAAAAAAACCCCAACAAAGTTTGCTGTTGCATTATGAAGGAACGGTCCTATCCTGCCACTCAATAAATGTTTCACAAAATTAGTTTTCTGTCAACAACTAATTCATCTTTTGTACCAAACATGTACTTTCTCTCCATCCCTATTGCATGGACTACATGAACTCATTCACTGCCAATGACAGCTATACAGGTACAAAAAAAAAAAAAAATCCATTTTGACTAGGCTGCCAGCCCAATAAAAATGGATCTTTGACGACTGCGTCAATGTCAGTGAATGAGTAAATCACTTGTGTTTGGTGGCATTTACTTTGTCAAAACTGCTGCAAAAAGTAAAACGCCACAAATAACAAACACCACTGCCCTTTAATTATTAGTATTTTTAATAGTTGTGAACAGTTGCTAAATTTCTTCACTTACAAAAATAATTACCTCTCTAACTGTTGTGATAGTAGAATACCATTCAAAATATGTAGTAACATAGTAATTAAGTTGTACAATATACGTTTTGAATTACATAAGTTGATCCACAAGCATAACATAACTTTATACTAGTTTTGAGATGTTTCTTGTAATATTGGGTGAAACAGGCTGTGTAGGCCCCGGAACATAGATGTTGATGCGCACAATATAGCGGAGCGACCATGTGTTTGCGTCAACACTAATGGAACATCTCCACATAATGTCAAATCATCCTTTAATACTAGGCAGGGATCTCATTAGCACCATATGGTAGGATTCTACGTTATGGTCATGTGCTGCTGTTTTGGTTAGCCACAGAGTTCAAAGTGGCCCAGCAGGTCTCTCTCGCATGTAAACTGATAGGATTAACATGTCGATTTAATTAACCTTCCATGAGTTTGTTAAGTTTCATAGGGTTGTTTTAATTATTCTTATTTATTACAATTATCAACTATTGGTTTTGGTCACCCTATCAAAATGTGCACCTTGTCCATTGTGCTCTGTAGGCACAGCCAGCGAAAAATCCTCCACCGAGGGAAGCGACATGATGGAAGACACCCCGTCCAACATGGCCACTCTCCCAGTGGGCAGCGCTGCTCCAACCCTTGCCACGGCCTAAGTAGAAGGCGAGGCGCTTCTTGTTTTCCTTGCTCTGGCCTTCTTTGTCCTCAATTCACTTCCCATGGGTGTGGCGAGGGAGATGAAGTGTTGCATTCTGCTCATGTTGGCATTGACCTACCGCCAAGTGCCAGGAAGCTACCTTAAAAGGTATCTCGGGCATGGTGTGGGTGTGGCGAGGGAGATGAAGTGTTGCATTCTGCTCATGTTGGCATTGACCTACCGCCAAGTGCCAGGAAGCTACCTTAAAAGGTATCTCGGGCATGGTGTCTTGGGTTTGGTGTTTTCGGACAGTTATGGCGCATCCCTTGTGACAAGAAGCGTCCAAAAAAAAAACAAAAAAACAGCATTATTTACGTTTTAGATATTCGGTTCCAATGTTGTTATTGTAAATAGGCTACCAGAAGTTGAAGTCAGATTAAAGGTTCCTCCTTTTCTTTACTGTTGTGCCATTTACCCCGATTATTTTCTAACCCTCACAGCTCACTGGAATAGCTGCTAGAGTTGTACAGTTTGATCCAGCGGAGAAATGTTTTATATAAATATGCATTGTTTTGCAAGCATACTTGAACAAGGAAAAAAAAAATCATTAAACCAAGAATGAAATGGCTGCATTATGTTTTCATGGACCAAAACGTAAACTTCTCACACACGTACAGCAAATTATAAACAAAACACAAATTACCAGAAGGGTTGGAGCTGTTACTCAGCCAGACCAGGTCCATCATACAGAGTGACCTCACAGTTCTCAAGTCCAACTCAATGGAAGTACGGTGTGATTATGTGCCAAATTATGTTTTCTTTCTTTTATTTTTGAATTGTCATCCAACTAATAACATTACACTCGCAGCGGAACACAATCCTTTGCGAAGCTGGTTGACTTCCAGTAGTACTTGTTTCAAAACCATTTTTTTTTTTGTGTGTGTGTAGGTCATTCTCATTCAGACCTTTGAAAAAAAATTGTGCGACGAGCCGAGAATTGATCTCAACTCTGAGAAATGTTGCCTGCGGAAGATCTACTGTATGTACATAATCTCATGTCAGCATTTAACAGTGTTCACAATAATGATGCTCACAAATGTGTCCGGATGCAAACAGTTTTTATTACAGGCAAAACAGGTTGACAAATTGCTCACTCACTTTGAAAACCGTGGAATACATGGAGAGCTGGGAGAAATGCTGTGACCTAATAGTTGAATTAGCTTTAAGGTGACAATAACTACGTGACTCCGCGACTCTGTAGATCTACATCGCAGTGTTTGATAGAAAGACGAGCAATGCGAGGTAGTTGGTTGTCACCTTCATCCACCACAAAATGTAAGAAAAGGAAAAAAATTAAAACCAAACAAGTCGCCACTGGAGTCTTTGAATTCATGTACATGAAACCATTAGCAAGATAAAGGCGTTATGTTGGAGTTGGCGGATTAAGTTCTAAAAATACTTCAGCGATGACTGAGGGATGATTGAATTTTTCTCATTTTACGTGACATCGTCTAGTAGATGTTTGATACAAACAAATACAATTGACTGAACTTTTTGTTGTTACGTTTATTACATGCAGTCCCATGGTGCGGTTTGATTCATCATGAAGTGTGCATAAATGGAAAGATAAGAATTCCACTTCCGATCTGTCAATTTTCCATCCCCCGGGTAGTATCAGAAGCGTCTTTCACACAATGTTGTAAAAGATTTATCAGCCTTTGTGCTTTTATACACAGTCCCAGCAAAGGCAGGCCATTACTTTCATTGCGCACTGTTGATTGGCATCTTGCCCTCAGGTAATAACACTGATGAAGAGAGGCCTTGCAAAGCTAAAACATGCGAGCCTTTGTGGCGGCTGTCAATCGGCTGTCTTTGCTGGGGCTGTGTAAAAGGTTAAAACTGCTTAATTCTGTTGTAGGACCTTTTGTGTGAAAGGAGCAACAGATCCAGCAGATTTGTACATCCCCACTTCTATCTTTGTATTTTAGTCTGTTGTGTGCCGTGAATGGAGGTTAGCATTTGTTAGATGATGAGCAACAACAGCAATAAATACGAGCGTGATAGGTTGGTGTGGGACAGTTTAACCACCTGGCAGTGCCAGGGTGGAACGTTGGCATGGACAGAGTGCTCCCGCTCAACTCAGGTTGCGAATGGTCTCCAGCAGCTGCGGTTTGAGGAGGGTCGAGCTTTTGCCACCTGCTGCCGCAATGTCTGCCTGCACGGCTGCATCCCAGGCGAATGACAACAGAGCTGCGGGTACCTTTTAGGGGAAAGCAAAGAAAAAATAATAATACAATTCACACATTCTACATTGAGGCTACATGTCACAGATATTTACAACCCTTAACTGCATGAAAGTCTTAATCCAGAGCATCTTGAATGAAAAAGATCTAACCACCTTTCTGAAAGAAAGGTGGGTTAAAGGGGAGGCACCTTTTAACAGACAAAAGTGACATGGAGGGAAATAATTCGGGACAGATATAGAGTGGAGTGTGGCTTACTCATCAAGTATGAAATAAATCAACCAAGTAAAACTTCCATGTTAGCCCAGTTTTAAAAATGAATCTAAACAAGGTATTCTGCTCTTCTTCCACTAGGACTAAACAGTGGGTCTACTTTACATACATTATCATACTTAAAATAACCGCTCCCCCACGCCACATTCCTTTCTTAATGACTTGACAGCAAGGATGGCTTCAGATCCAGAGCCACTTTTAAACTTCTTGCTGCTGGAGCACAATTATGCAGAAACACCCACGCCTGCTATCATGTCAAATCCCAAAAGGTAAGCAGAGCTGCATTGAGTTTTGTTGAATGCACAGATGTCATTCCGACATCTGGGACCTGGTTTAAAATGTAAAAACAAATTTGCACATTTGTTTTAATGGTTGTTTGTACATCACACACATTTTAAATCTTAATCCAACATCTTAAATTCTATCTCAGTTCTTGGCATCACTCACCAGGTTACACTCAGCCAGAGCCATCTCCTCGGACTCCTGCAACTTTTGACCACCGGGAGCGATGAGCTCGAAGGGCTGCCAGCCATCCATCAAGGAGTCTCGAACGAAGCTGAACAGCACGGGAAGTCGGTCCCAGGCGTAGAACGTCCCTGAGGTCAGACGCACGTGACATCGGTCATCAGGAAAATGGCGAATGTGTTGTTTCCGATTTGTGGCGCCACTGCGGCATATTGTGTTTTATAATATAGTGTTGTGATTTATGTACCCTGGAGCAGGTGTCCATCTGGTAGCCGAATGCGGAGCAGTGTGTAGTTGTACTTCCTCCTCTCCCTTTGCTCATCTCGCTCCCTCATAGCCTTGGTACGAAGCATGGAGTTCTTCTCCACCAAGTCACTCCTGACACACACACGAGATTTTAAGCATTCACCTGAAAATTTAAAAGCAGCTTTAAAGTGCACATTTCAACCTCTGCTGCTGCTCCCTCTTGATCTCCTCCGCGCTCAGGTTGTAGAACTCAGGCGGCAGCTCAAAGTGGGTTGCGTTTTCTGATGCCCGGAAGGCCTGAGCCTGCCGGTCCAATTGCGCTCTGACAGGCTCGCCACGCTGCAACCGATCCCGCCGTTCCTTCATTAGCTCCAGGGCGTCAGAACTCTGCTCGGGCAACACCAGGAACTCCTCTTCCTCCTCTAAACTCCCATAACGACAGAAAAGAGGTATTTCACTTTTTAATGTTTATTATTTACAATAAAATTAATTGGCCGATAACAGACTAATTAATCAAAAAACAGGCTCCCCGCAAGTAATTGATTTACCTTGACCATCCACAGGAAGCATGGTGCTTGTAAAGCCCAGAGCCTGCAGAAACTCTCTACTGCCCTCCACACAACGCACTTTATCCTTAAAAAAAAACAAACAAAAAAAAAAACATAGCTTCATCAGAAATCACATGTAATTTAACCTTCCAACCATTAGATGGCAGTAGTCAAGTCAATGAAACAAGCTAGACACACCTGAAAGACTTTGTTGCTTAGTTTAAGCTTCCTGTATTTCTCTTCCGAAGGATTCCTACAAATGTTTTCAACATATCTGCAAAATAGGGAGAAAGAGAAAGAGCAACAAGTTGTGTTGAGTGTCTCACAAGTCATTCATGCCTAAGAGAAACGATGGAAACCGCAATCTAGTTAGAAGAGAAGCCAAGTGTTAGCCTAGCTTCTTCAGCTAATGGTTGAGCACCGTGCTGACTCTCATAGGTCAATCCTAGTATGACAACAGACGTGTGGTTAGTTGGTCATCATGCGGTGCGTTGTTATTGCGAATGCACCAACACCCTATCAAACCACTACGCACACAGATGCCGATTCTTTCCTCATTATATGTGGACTCATGTGTAGTAGATTTTAAAATTCATTGAGATGTTACAACCTTGTGTGTGTGTGTGTGTGTGTGCGCGCGCGCACCACACTTCCATTTAGATCCATTCCACTGCATTTTCAGCCATCTTACTTGCTTATGATGTCCACGGCCGCCTTCACCTTCTCTTTGTCTTTGTTAAACGTGTGAATCATCATGACGGATGCCTCCACGTCATCCTCCTTGAAGCGCTGACACAAACAAACAAGAGTTCAAGTCACCGTGGCTTTTGCACGCATTAAATGGAGGGAATAATCGTACCATCAAAATGGCCTCCTTGATGTGGGCTTCCCGTTGGCTCTTTGTTAGAGTGGCTCCTGTGAGCGGGCAGGTGAAATACACGCCGGACACCGAGAGACACTCTTTTGTGGCAGCGGCGGTTCCCTGGTGGTGGTGGGGAGAACTTGTCAATACACAAGAGTATGATTCTCAACTCATCTTCATTTATACATAGCGTCTTTTTCGTGGATGAGAGACATCTTGATTGCAGCATGCATGAAGTCACACACATCAATGACAAGTTACGTTTGGAAGTACAATTCGAACATACCTGTGCAGTTGCTGCCTTGTCTTTTTCTGCCAGCGCAGTGGCTTCGGCCTCCAGCTCCCGTTTCACTGTGAGCCAGCAGAAATTTGTTCATGGTAATGTATGTTGTTTTTTTTTTTGTTTTGTTTTTTTTAAACAATTTACCAGCACGAATGTGTGAACATGCCTTGATGCAACATAAGTAAAAGAGAGCGCACCTCTTGTTTCAACTCTAGTGAAGCTTCGCTGTGCTTTTGTATTGCTTCTTACCAATCCCCCAAAATACCAATTACTACTTTCCTATGAGACTTTTTTTTTTTTTTTATTACAACTTTGACTCAGTAATGCATAGATACTCTCAGATTCTTAGGACATGTTTCACAAA
Source organism: Hippocampus kuda (assembly GCA_901007745.1). Classification (NCBI taxonomy): domain Eukaryota; kingdom Metazoa; phylum Chordata; class Actinopteri; order Syngnathiformes; family Syngnathidae; genus Hippocampus; species Hippocampus kuda. The sequence continues at coordinate 115,046 of CAAKHF010021482.1, forward strand.
CGGGCTTCAATTGGGCTCTTGCTGTATTTAATATCGATCAGCTGTTAAGTTCCACCTATGCCAATAGTGATCCAGACCTTTCTCTGTGTCACCTTGAGAAGTTACTTTCTCTGGCATCAATCACACAAGGAGCCTTGTGCCTGCCTGTTGAGCTTCTATTGGAATCTTCCATCAGGGTGCTGTTGACTATCAAGGGAACCACTATCAGTTGGGGGCTAAAGCTAGCCTCTCCTGCTCTTAAACGTAGCACATTAGAAGTAACAGGATGCTTTGGGTGCTAGCTCAGGGCTTCGCAGAATGCGTGAATATATATTTTTTAATTGAATGGTTGTTAGTTAGGTTAAAAAAAGAAGACGTGAATTGCAAATTGATAGAGGTTCAGTAAAGTTTGCAGTCCAAATTGTATGTCAGTTATGGGGAGACACTTCCAATAGTCTCACCCTGATTCCTGATGGCATCCTGGGAGGTGTGGACCTTCGGCCGCTGGTGCTGTTCGACCCTGGCCAGCGCTGCCGCTCCCGCTCGTTGCGATCCCTCGCTGGGAGCATCACGGTGTGGTTGCTTGCCACCGGAGCTCCTCTGCCCTCTCTCAGGTGCACCTCTTTTGTGGCAGAATACAGAAAAAAAGACCTGTCATGTGATATGTCTGTGACTTTGGTTCGAAATTTACATTATAACGTCAGCCAGCCACACCGTTTCTCCGCCCATGACTTAGAAGCCCAGCTGCATGAAGCCCCAGAGCAATTTTCAAGCAACAGCCAGAGGACACTGTCTAATACACTATCATGCAGAAGACCATAGGCATATCTCACCCATTTTGGGGGGTCCTGAACCACCCAAAAGTAAATCCATGCACCTCCAAAATTTGGGGGGGGGGGAATTTTTTTTTTTTTTTACTGTACTGTCCTATTTTGTCATACAACTCCGGTTCGGTGCCACTCGCTGAGGTAACAAAGACAGTTCTTGCCAGTGGCCTAACAGAGTACACAGTGGCTCACTTACATTAGACCGGGCCCCTAAAAACATGTAGCCTATTCATATTATTTAACTGTTCAATGTTTCGGTACAGTTTTGCAAAATTTGCTGTACTGAAACATGGAGGCGAACGGCAAAATTCACAACAGGCGTTTGATACATGAATGGACCAAAATATTTATTTTCTGTTTCAATTAGAATTGGCATTTAAACAATTCTCATTATTCCGTCCACATTTTTAGATGACATGTCTAGAACGACAGCTAACAACTCTACCGCTTTGCGAAGTTTCGAACAGAAAGCTCTCAAGGGAAAGTGGTCATTACGCGTCGTGTCATCAGAAGGTTGCAACATAAAAACTGGAAATGTGATTATTTTCGCCGTCACTTAATGAAAAGTGCGTAACAGAAATGGAACTCAACGTTAACCACAAAGTTGCAGTGGGTACGAGTGTGCCCAAAGTTAAAATGGGTTGATCTACTATTTGTCTCTATACAGATAACCTCACGTTTCCCCTCATTAACGATAAGAAGCGGTGTTAAATATGTCACATGACTTAATAAGATTATATGGGATTTACCACTAGCCATCCTGAAATTAGATCCATGCCCTGTTGTTGGGTGCATCATTACGTAACAACTAATGACACCAGGTAATGTTAAATTAAGTGTTCCACGCGGTCAAAAAGTACAAACTAAAGCCGATCTATTAAGTCTTAAGGAGGCACACGTTACAATGGTGGGCTAACGTTTTTAGCCGTTCAGTTAGCTGGGGCCACAGTGGTGGTGCGGGGGAAAAAGTTCCAACTTTTACCTGCTATCTTCCGTTAGCTTCTTCCCAGGGCCCGCCGATTTAAATTTGATGTCTTTCTTGATGTCATCGAAAAGCTTCTTCATCTCTTTTCGGGAGGTGAGAACCACAGACAGGCAGAGGCTGTCAGCTGGCAAGAGGATGTCAACAAATCTACTTCTTCTGTGACGATGTTTACAATGCGCTCCATTGATAATACTGTGCTACTTCCAGCTCAAGTCTTTACGAGTGCTGCCACCGTGGGGCAGAGATTCGCACTGCACTTTCATCCTCCTTTCAAGACTTACCACGGCGGATGTCTGAAGCGTGCGAGTGGAGTTGCCATTCAAGAGCTAGTTGTTCTGGTCGTAAGTGATGGGCGGCTAGTTAAGATCCCCGTGGAAGAGTTTCCATCGTCCAGATCGCTAAATTACTATCAGGTAATCTAGTACTTTTTAAACTAGTTATGAGAGTTACGAAGATTACCTGAAGGCAGCATTGGCTAGCTGCCTGCCACGTTAGCGTGACGTATGAGGAGGAGGTGCGGGCTGTGAGGCGTCTAAACTCTGACAAGAAAGCCTCAATTGTGATCATAAACGTCGTCCGACACAGGAGTGACACTCCCACTTGGTGAGTTAAAATAAGAATTAACATGTATTTCACGTATTCATTCAGTTATTTTACGGCTAACAATGCTAAATACTCCGGTGCTACAAACGAAGACAACAATGTTTGACAACTGATACATTTTCACCTCAAAAATACACTTCTACAATTACAGTATTTACATTACGTATACTCTGCTCTTATCCGCCACCTTAGACTAACAGAAAGTTAAAGTGTGAATAATGGCCAATGAGTATATTTGTAACGAGTATTACATTCACAATTTAATGGCATGGTATATTGCTGAAGTTTCAAGGTTTTGTGGATCAACAGGTTGCTTTAACAGGTTTAATGTTTTACTTCTCTTTTGAGTTCAAGATGTAAAAAGACTTGTTGGGTGTGCCACCCATCAATCAGTCAGCCTACCAACCATTCGTACTACAAATACTGACCAGAAATGTCTCTGTCCTTCTAAAAGCACAGTACGATCACCACTTTATCTTTGTATGACTTTAATCTTTCTGTGGTATAACGATAATAATACATAAATACATATTATTTGTAGGAGTCTTTTAGGGAACTCACAACCCGTTCCTGCTTCTTCCTCCTCAATCCTTTTTGAACTTGGGTGCATGTTATCTCATGCCGAGCTAGCAAAGATCAGTCATTCTCTTCCTTATGACCATTAAGAATGAAATAAAATGAGCTGTAACTTAATTGGCACTTTGTGCCATGTTTCTGTGTTAACAGAACTATTACAAATCATGGACCCGAATGCCAGCGGACTCCTCCAGAGGCTGACAGAGGCCGGCCAGTCTCACCTGCTGCACTTCTGGGACAAGCTGAGCCCCGACGAGCGTGCCTTCTTGAACCAGGAGCTGCAGGGGATAGACTTCCAGGAGGTCAATGGCTTCTTCAAGAGGGCCATGGAGTCTTCCGGCTCCGGTGGCAAGAACGAAAAGATGGACGCCCGCATGGAGCCGGTGCCCCGGGATGTGCTGGGGAGCGTGACGAGGGACAGGGGAAGTCTTAAACACTGGGAGCAAAAAGGTAAACCCGATGTTTAATTTTAATTGACCCCTCTCCATCACATCACCCAACATTTTTTTCTCCCCTCTGGAACGGTATGTTTTTGAAAAGTAGTCACTCGAGGAGTTGCCAAAGTCACTAATATGTCAACGCTGACTCTGCTTTAGAAATTAGCACCACTCTTTTCAAGCCACATTGTTTGTGCAAGAGTGATCATCAGCAAGGATATGCTTTGAACGATAGAAGCCAAGCTGCAAAAAAAAAAAAGATTTAAAAAAAATAATTTAAAATTTCCGTCTCGTCATTCAAAAATAGGACATTGTTTCAAATTGATGGTTCATTAAATTCGGAAAGCAAAATTAATTATGATACAGTCACTGGTTTGATCCGTTACATGTCAGACAATAGGCAAAAAATTTGATCATTGTTTTCCGAATGCACGTTTCGAAGATATGTTTCGTTTCATTAAAGATTACATAAGATAATACGTAGTGTGGAGAAGCTGAAATTCTGAGCATTTGGACAGTTTAAAATTCAAAATGGTATCTAAATGATCGTTTATCAAAAATTATTATTGATTTCCCCAGTGTGGGACAAATAAAGGATATCTTATCTTATGAATTTGATCATTGATTTGTTGTCGATTTATTGTTGTACCCACCTCTACATGATATTAAATACAGTACAGTAAAATCATTCAGCCTTTGATGTGGCATAAATGACGACATGGAGTTTGTTTTTTTTTCTTTTATAAATGTTTTCTACTTGATGAGTTGTGCTTTTTAATACTTTTCGTCTTTGCAAACCCTTTAGAAGCGGCGTCACAAAAAACACTTGGAGTGTTTGACTTTTGAGTCACACTTTTCTGTTGATGGATAACTTTGCAATTGTCCAACATTAGGTGTGTTGCGGAGGAAAGTGGAAGCTGAAATGTGTGTCAGAAATGGCATTTGGTTAAAGGCAACATTAGTATGGGTGGCAACGGCAAAGCTAGCACAAAAAGGGAAGGAGTTCTATGAGTCATGTTTTGGTTGCGTATCAGGCTGTGAGTTTTTAATAATTCCATTTGACGCAAATTGCTAAAAAGAGGTCTGAAAAGTGAAGCCAGGATAATGTGATGCAGGCCAATTAAGAGACTTGAGCTCAGCGAGCTTCTGAATAACTCCATAAGTGTTTGGCTTTTTCTTAAAAACGAGCCTGGCAGCAATTTCATTACCGGTAATTAACTCATTCACTCCCAAAGACGTTTTTAAACGTCTTTTCAGACTTGGTCCAGAATTGGCTGGTACTGAATGAGTTAAATATCAATTAAATCCACCCAGCCATTTCATACAGTGCAGGGGGGGAAGCATCTAGTTTTACTTTATTTTAGTTTTATTATCCAGTGGTTAACATTTTACTGTTATATGTGTCTTAAAATGTTAAAACATCACATCAAAAAAGGTTTTATGATGCCGACAATTTGAACCCTGAAGAAATGTTAACTTTTCAACTGCATTTTCAAATTTTATGTTATTTCTCTTTGAGCGTAAGTGACGTCAATAGGCCTCACGAAACAGAATCCTTATTTTCCTTTTTTTCACCCCCTGCCCATTCCCCCAAGAGTCTTCATTATTTTTGTTGCACAATCCTGCGTGCTTTAGTCAAACTTTTTCCTCACAGCAGGAAGATGACAGCAGAGGGGTGGAGAGTAATTGCGGTGGTGGTCATCTGGTTTTGATTTTATCTTTGACGTAGACCGAGTGGGTTTTTGACCCTCGTTGATGAGGTCACTGCGCTCCAGCAAGAGCAAATCGCAAGCTAGTGAGTGTATGTGTGTGTGCGCATGTGTTTGTGTGTGTGTTTGCAGGTTTGGGTGGCTAGTCAAAGTCTAGCAGGTCCGCCCAAGTTACAGTTTTTCTTCGGAACATTGCGAATCTAGTCACGTAGGAGACGTTTACGTAAGATAAAGCAGAGCAGCCATAAACTTTATGAATCCATAAAGCCCTCGAGCTCCATAAAAAAACAAAATATCGACACCACCTTGTCTCTTATTGGGTCCTTTTTGGTTTTTCCTTCGGTGTTTGAGTAATTTTGACAATAATACTGACGCTTTTTTTTTTTTTTTTTTTGGACAGTGACACACTA
>CAAKHF010021483.1:0-16486 GCA_901007745.1 Hippocampus kuda
ACAGCATGCAAATCATTACGCCTCCCTAAAAAATAGAACTAAAAAATTGTAGATTGTGTTGTTATACCAAAGTGAAGTGACATCATCTTTCCTCCTCCCAAGCCACTCACAACAGCTCTTTGAGGCATACCGCCACCTACTGTACAGGAAGCGCAAAGCGTTTCCATCTTTCATCAAAGGAAGCAACCCTGCTCATATTCAATTCAGTCCTGCAAACACGAGACATTTTTGAAGATAAATAATTTCAAGATTTAACAGCAAACCACAACTCTAAAGGTTTACAGTATATGCAAATAAAAAGGAGAGACATTTTAAGAATATTGTTTCCACTCACCTATGGTTAAATTGTTGCAAATTGGAATTTTGTAACTGATAATGTAACTTGCTTATAGAGCTATGCTTAAAAAAAGGGTTCTGTGTTTGTTTTCAGTCTTCCTACTACTTTTGCCACTGTTGACATTGATGGAACGCGGAAACTCATCTTTGCTCTGCCAGGTATTAAACTTGTCTGTACGTTTGTGTTACAGTTCGCTGGATATTTTGTTGTTAGCCTCGAACTGGTATATCGAATTTCAGCATTCATCTTGTCTTCTCTCATCTTGTATTCAAGTTTTAAATTTCTTTTGTTCAGACAAATGTTTTTATCCGGTAAAGACAATTCTCTTTATTTGCTGGCAGTTTCAGCTGTCACTCCAGTCTGTCAGATCTGTCACCACGTCTTGCTGTGACTCATTTTAAAACAGTTGTGGGAAACCTTCCAAATAAAGTTCCCTGACCTGACAAATTCCACTCACTCTTAATGATGATGATAATTGATTTTTTTACTATTAGACCAAAATATTTGACACAGTTTATTTTATGATGCAGTATATAATTCTTGACGAAACGACAAGAATTAAAAAAAAAAACATGAATTGAATATCTCAGTCAAAAGTGAGAAAATTACCTTTGCAAAAATGACATTTCAGGGCTCTACAGTAACATTTCCACTAGTAGCGCTAAAGTTGATTGCACCAGCACAGGATTAGGTTGCACCATTTTGGTGGGCGTTAACCATGACCATATTTGTTCATAGCCATGCAGATTAACGCAGGTTAATGATGTACCTTCTGTCATCTAGTGAAAGAGTATTTGATTTGTCTGCCTGTTCCTACACCTGGTTGGCATATATGTGAACAAAACAATTTTTAAATAGAAAAACTATTTTTCCTAGAAATAATTGACAGATAATTTCCCATGGCACATCTGATCATCTCTCACGGCACACTGTCGTCGTGTCAGGGCACATTGACTAGGAATCACTGCTGTATTCCAATGCTAATATAATTCAGTGATAAAACACGTCAATCGATAATGCTTCAGAGAAACATGCTGTCAGTTGACTGCTATGAAGCGCTACATTTTTTCCCATTAAAAATCTGTGATCGCTTGTTTTTGCAGGTAACCCAGTGTCTGCAGTTGTCACATGTAATCTCTTTGTGATTCCTGCACTGAGGAAGATGCAAGGCATTCTGGACCCTAGACCCACCATTATTAAAGCCAGGGTAACCCACTTACTCAACCTCGCATACACACTGACAAAGAAAGCAAAATAAAAGGTACTTGTTTTTTTTCTATTCATCTTTCACAGAATGCTATTTGTCAAGGGTATCCAATATATCATGCACTGTTTTTGAACTATACCATATGTTCACAATATATGGAGGTTTTGGTCTGTCACAACATACGGCTTACATATTCTACTTTGTACAAAACAAAAACCGATAAGATATCCTTTATTTGTCCCACACTGGGGAAATTTACAATTATTACAATTAATTAAGACAATTATTTCTGCCAAAGAATCTCCATGGACTGTCCCTGCTCTACAGCAAACTGTCTGCGAAGTATGATCAGCTTCATTTTGTAATGAAAGAAAACCTGATTTTGAGTTGATGAGCAGCATATAGTATTTAGCCGCAGTTGGGGTGTGGCTTAATGTTGCTGAGTTGCTCGTAAGTCAGTCATCCTTACCTCCGTGGTAGCGAATTAGCTACATTTCTGAGTAGTTTTGTTCTCACAAAGGGATGACGAGGAAAGCTAACCTAAAACTGACAGGGAACCAATTAACACTGGAATTAAGTGTTGGGTGATTGAGTACGCTTCTCATAGAAATCTGTCTGGAACCACGTTTGAGCAGAGAACATCCAACTTTGAACAGCAGAATAACAAGCAAAACTGGACTCTGGAGTGAAACTCATACTCGCTAAACAGAAACTGCAAATGAATTCAGGTCGGTTAGCGCGTACATCAGGCAGGAAGAGTGACCTGAAAAGTATATTAATATAGTGGATACAATATAGTCATGACTTTTCATCTTGACATTTGGTCTGTACAATTAATTTCCTCCAAATAAAATTACAGTAGACCTTATCCTTTTTTACCCCCTTAATAAATAAATTTAGCAGGCTGATTGAACACTCTAAATTGTCCCTAGGTGTGAGTGTGAGCGCGGATGGTTGTTCATCTATGTGTGCCCTGTGATTGGCTGGCAACCGGTTCAGGGTGTCCCCCGCCTACTGCCCGAAGACGGCTCGGATAGGCTCCAGCACCCCCCGCGACCCCTGTGAGGATAACGGGTCAGAAAATGGATGGATGGATGGAAAAGACCATACAGCCATTCAGAATTACGACATTTAAACAGAAATTTGCCATTTAAAGGCTTGAATATAGCCAACTTGAATTTAGTTGTGGATATTCTTAGCTCAAAATGTTGCTTGAGATGGTATTAGAATTGCACACTTTTGAAAATTTGTACGAATCTGTACGAATTTACATATGTTGTCAATCTATAGCTGTTTAAATTTCACTTCCTGTTCGTCGTGTCAGATATTTTGAATGAGTGAAAATAAGATTCATTGCTCTTGTTTGATGACCAAAGCCTCAGGCAATAAGGCTAACACAAGGGTTAAGGAAGTCCCACCACTAGTTTGTTTGTGTTTGTTTTAGCTTTCGTGTGATGTGAAGCTAGATCCTCGACCAGAGTACCATCGCTGTATTCTCACCTGGCATCACCAAGAGCCGCTGCCCTGGGCTCAAAGCACAGGTGTGAGAATGCATGCACACAGGCAGGCTACGAGTGCCACACTTGGTCTCATCATTACCACCATGACCAGACCCAGAATTTCTCTTAACCAAATAACCATGCTTGCCTCCAATTTTGGTTCAAACCTTTTCCATATAAATGTTGAGTAATGGTTGATGCTCTATTCAAATTTACTGGTCCTGCTGACAACAGAATGATGACAAGAGCAACTAGGTCGTTTACGTGCAGAGGCTGCGTGGACCATGAGAAGCCTTTCAACTAATTTGGGGTGTTATTTTATCCTTTTGTTAATATGGGATAAAAAGATTGAATGCTTTATTGATACTTAAAGAATAATGGGGATTCTGTCAATCAATTAAAATTCCAAAAAACGCAAAATTACCTGGGGTGTTTGTAATTTGCAAAGGTGGTTTTACAGCATAGATTACCAATTGTCTTCCCATGAAGAAGTATAGAACGTTTTTCATCATTAATTTAGATTGTGTTTTTGCAAAAAAATAGTATTTTTTTTCTATTTCTGTCCTAAGAATTATTCACTTACATACACAATCTAATGCAATGAAACCCAAGAGTTATACCAACATTTCTGCCTTTCGAAAAAAACAAATGATCGATTGTGATTTATCCTGTCAGTGAAATGGCATGAAAGTAACCACATTATTACAAACACCTTTTTGTATGCAACAGTGCAGTTCTATTTAATAATGCTTAAATGTATTATATATAATAGATATATTTGAAGATAACTGACTTTTTAAAAAAAAAAAACGGATTTGTATGTACTCATAGATTTTGGAAGTGTGGCCAATGCAAGTCTGATCTGTATTTTAAAAGAGAAAATTGAAAATTGGAAATTCACACGTTAGTTTGTGACTTCTTTTGTGCTTGAGGTGATCAACAAGTCTGAGAAAGTTTTTTTTTTTTTCCCCCAAACTTCTTGTTCCACCCTTTCAGGTAACCAAGTGTCCAGCAGGCTAATGTCAATGCGCAGTGCCAACGGCCTGCTGATGTTGCCTCCGAAAACCGAGCAGTATGTGGAACTGCACAAGGGAGAAGTTGTGGATGTTATGGTCATCGGACGGCTATGATGCAGGTGCTTTCTCGAGTTTTAACATGGCCCCGCCGTTCTGCGCTTGACACTCACAAAGTTGAACATGTAGCAACTAACCCAGATATTTTTCTCCCCAGATTTCAGTCACTGGAGACAAATATATTGACGGTGCTGGGACTTCCTGCCTGGACAGGGGCATCTATTAGCTGTGATGTCATATGCAACAGCCAATTGGAGCCAGCAGACGTTGAATCCTCATAGGTCTGCGTTGAGAAGATTTTAAAAAAAAAATGTGAAGAAATATACAAATGAGATTTATTCTGTAATATTATATAATTCTCCTGATTATAATGATTATTAATATTCGTACTTCATCTGATATTATTATGGTTCTGATTGAATATCATCATCATCATTCTAGTAGAAATCACATTCTTGTCTCTCGAGTTCATTTGCTTTGTGCGATCAGCACTTTTCCTTAGTAGATCTAGTGATAGAAAATGACTCCGTTCCTCTGCTTCTGCCACACGCTCTTTTGTCTTCTTCGTTTCAGCTCTTCCGTCTTCCATCCCTCTCAACACAGCCTTTTGTAGAATCCCTTTGCAATTGATTGAAAACCGTTCCCCCTGACTTTGTCCGACCCCAAAAATCAAAACAGCAGCAACGATGCATTGTATTACACAGTAAAACTGGTGACTCACTGAAAGCAGTGGATCATTAGCAAAGTCTTACTTGAATGACACTTGACAACCATAAATGCAGCAAATACACACCTAAAAAAAAAAAAAAAACTTGGTTGAAGTTGTTGGCTGTTCTTAGTGGCTCCTAACTGGCTTGAGTTCAGGGCCCCACTTGTAACCTGTGGAATATTTTCCCACTGTGGTAGGAAGTGTGACGTGATGAACACATTTCATCTGCTGACAAATGCTATTAAGAGTTCCCGAGTGGAGTTGCATTTCATCATTTTTGGGGTTTTTTTGTTGTTGTTTTTTTGTTTTGTTTTGTTTTCTTAATCATATCGAGCAGAGCTTGCAAATGACAAACCTAATCATGACCTATTGTAAGATGCTGCTGCTCCATGTAGGTAAAATTACGAAGAATTCAGGATATAGATTTTAACCAACTGGCTGACTCTTGTTTTTGTTTGACCATCCCTTTTTAAAATGTCACTTGAAAACAATCATGACTTTGTAGAGGTCAAATGCTGGAAAGACTTCTAAAGCAAACATACAAGTAAAAAAACACGGACTTCTTATTGGATATATTTTATGACACTTTTTTTTAAATTAGAGATGTCAGAAATGTATTGCACCCCTCTACATTTGGAGGATTTGGTGCCTTGCGCAAGGAAAATGCTCAGGAAGCAGACAAAAAACAAGCCCCCCTCGAAGAAAGATTCCGAAAAATTGGAACCTTACAACCCCTGAACGGCAATGTCCAGTCTTATCGTTTGTTTTCAGTCGATCTTCGTTTTTCTTTTTGGCATTCACATACACTCTCTGTAGAATTTGTGTTGTTTAGTCGAGTATCCCACCCCCTTCCCCATTTTAAGCTAAGGCACCCATTTTAAATGAGAATAATGTCGGGAAAAAGTATGAATCCTGAAATTATGGCGATCTTGACTCAATTTACTGGTTGTCGACTGACAAATTGACGTACTTGGTGTGAAACCTGGACATGTTGATGTGAACACAAAGCTGCTGTCAACTCAAAGAAAGTCATTACTAATTTTGTTGTTTGAATGACAACAGGCAGGTACACAAGTTTAATTTGTTTTCTGCAACTTTGTCTGTCACTTGCAGTCACTGACAAAGAGATATGTATTTCACAGCTAAGTGAAATTGGATAATTTCCCACAGCACCCTTGGTTGGGAATCACTACTCTAGCTGCTTAATGTTTCCTCTGCCTTGGAAAAAAAGAAAATTGCGTTGAAAAAGTCAAAAACAACAAATATCTGAATCATTGAACAAGCTCTCTCTACTGTATGCAGCCCAACAAATGTGAACAAGACTAATCATATTTTATCTGTTGCTTCGTATGTGTTTATTGAACTGCATCAAACGTCATCGCCTTCCAGAGGTTGGCATTTATTTTACGAAATTTCGTCGTTCCGTCACCCATCAGCAGCAGCCTGGATACCTGTCCATACAATTACACTCAAAAGAAGAGTGTATATTTGTGTTGGTATCCCAGAGCTTCGTAACATCGTCTGGTTCCGCCTCATTAGCCAATTACAGCCGGCGATCACATTCCCCGCAGAGATCCTATTAAAAACAGAAGCAGTCACTCTCACACATGTAGCTTCAATGCAGTTCCCTCTAAGAACCCCCCGCGAACAAACAAACGAGACAGGTGGGGACTTGTTTCTCTTTGTCGTCAGCAAAACGCCGTCGTTCAGTCAATGATGGACGCAGATGTCCTTTGTAATTTGACCTGGTTGGTGACGATTACAGCATTGAACGAAACCCACTTCAATCAGTCATTTTTTTCTTCTTCTCGGTTTGCGTCTATCGTCAGCAAAGCTGGCGTCAGTACTGACGGAATGTCCCCCTCCGTCATTTTCAATACAAAGTAGACCAGTTAACAGCGATATTGTCATCTTTAGGAACTGACCTTGTAGAATTTGCCAAATAACAGCACTGTAAGCAATCGATATTCACTCTTCGCCCTAACTTTGCTCCAAAAGTTTGTGATTCTTCTTGTCAGTGTGATCAGTGCCAAACGAAGCCGTCCAAAAGGTTTAATGCTGCATTCTGATGGTAGGAGAAAAGCAAGTTTGTTGCACAGGTATTTTTCGTTTGATGAATATAGTGACGGCACCAATTCGCTTGTTTATGTTTTTTCATGAATGGATGCTTCTCGTAATTGTTTTTGCTTCACTTGCCCAAAGGTCGAGAATGCGATTTTTTAAAAATATAAATATTTATTTATTTATAATCAAAAAAAGAAGTTCATGTTACCATCGTCATTTGTGACATGAATGCAGCACGAGCACTGGAGCTTGGACCCTTCTCTTGACTGCCTCTTGTGGTCTTCGCTCAGCCTCGCCCGAAATTCTTCAAATTAATTCCTGCCTCCCCTCCAAGCTCTCATGAGGGGCGTGGCGCACACGTTGAGCAGGTTGCCGTATGTGGGCAGGATTTCTCTCCAATATTCATGCTTCATTTGTGCTTGTGTTTATTTTGATTGTACTATATGTAAGATGATGTTGGACCATCCTTACTTAACCCTGTAGTGTGTGTATATCAGAAATGTCCCTGATACCTCAAAATCATCATATTTATATTACTCATGCTGCGTTCATATCATAGTGTAGAGGGCAGACTGGAGGAAAGTGAGAGTGAGAATGACATCTCACTTTAGCTTGCTCAATGGTTGTGTGCGATAAGTAAGTAGAAGTTAACATATTAGAACAAAAAAAGTTCACTGAAAAGACTTGCCAGGTTTTGCGCAATTTATATTTACATTAACACCGTTATGACCTGAACACAGATTACGAGCTCTTCCAGGCACCTGCCCAAACAGGCGGAATCAAAGCCTGACAGATTGATTGGAGTAAGAAGCAGGTTATTTCAGCCTTTGTACTGAGTGATTCTTAACACCTGACTGAAATCAGTCTCACATTGCACACACTATAAACTATGACCAGCACTTGAAGCAATTACACAGCATTCTATTACTGTATAAAATATCATGTAAATTGTTTTTCTGTAATGATATTATTGAAACTGAAAATGAATTAATAAAATTAATCCTGACTATTCTGTATCCCCTGTTTTGTTCCAGTTCTGTTTAGTCTGAAATATAAATTGTGTGTATTAATTATTTCATTTTTTTCAAGAATACTTTCTCTCTCGTGTTTGTAAGACAGATATGCATTGTTACACCTGGGGGACATTCCAGTAAGATTCAACATGATCTTTATCTAAACCTTGACTTCCCCTGAATTCAAATAGTCAGATCATTCGGGACCAGAACAGCTGATCTCAACTAGTTCAATTAATCACCACAAGCTAAACGTGTGTACGGCCACAATAAAAAGACAGCATCATCGGAGCGCCAACATGGCTATTCACTATGGAAATAGAAAAAGAAACCTGTTGCTGACAGCCCCTTGGAATTGGGGGTGAAAATGCAGGCATATAGTGATTGAAAAATATAATTTATTAAAAAAAATTAAGTAACATTTCTGCAGCAGCAAAGGAAAGTGAAGCAATTGCTGCATGAGTGAATTACAATGCTTTACTATTAGACTTAAGTACTTTAAATTGTAGCATATAGCAAAACATAACTATTGAATAGCATTTTGATTTTTATTTACAATCCTCTCCAAAAGTATTGGACTGGCAAGATCAATTCCGTTGTTTTGTTGTGTTTCCCGATCAAAAGATGGATATCAGACAAATTTTCAGAATTGCAGATTTCAATTTGTGGTATTTACATTGTGACAGTACGAGAAGTTCGCCAGGGCAACAGGATGGGATGGGTGGTAACCTTAAGTGTGGATGCACAAACCGACTGCCTGAGTCCGCAATGCTACACTGAGGCTCCCGGCCTGCGGTGCTTTGCTTCATTTCCTGCTCATCCTCCCATCTAGCTGTTTTGGGAACAAAAATGATATTTATTGGATTGAAAAGAGAAGCAATGGAAATCACGGACCATAGAACTAGCATGGAAAGTAATTCAATATTAGCTTTTTAAGTCGTCCCCCCCCCCCCCCGCCTTTTTTTTTTTAATTTTTCACATGCATCGGACGTCCAGCAGATGGTGGCGGTCTGTCCAACTCGCTAGACAAGCGATTATATTGCAAAACCAATGACGTTCTCAATTTGACCATAAAATATTTTGTCGTTGTAGTGTATTCAATTAAATACAGATTGCACCTGGTTTGCAAATACTGTAATTCTATACTGGTTTTATGCTTAAGACAAGGTCCCAAAAATGTATCCATTTATCTATTTAAATTAAGATAGTTGCTCATCCCTGGCCTAGACGCTCCTGATTGCAAAGTAATGTAAGTGGTATATTATAATTTATTCCGACAGACAATGTATAGGTGACGTAATTATGATGTGAGTGCTGATTGGACATACCAGTGTTTGATTGGTCAGACAGCGTTTCCTGTTATTGGCCTATCCAATTGTTTCGCCGCTCTGACAACTTGGGGGCGGGTCATTCTTCTCTCTTTTCTGTGATTGTAGAAATGATGACAGACCGACGGACGGACAGGGGAGGGGGAGCGACGAGGAGGGCGGGAGACGTCCGAGTTGCTGAGTAAAAGAATCGAGCAGCGAACTTGTACGAACGAAACTGTGACATAACGCCAGAAGAACCACGACTGGTTGGATGAAGTTTGCTATTCTCGTTAGAGGAACGTGGGACGGCCGTGGAACAGCGCGAGTGAGTACTGAAACGTCTACTCTTCGCCCCCAGATGAAGAGGCTTTTGTTATCAACAGGTGCTGTAAAGACGCAGCAAGTGAGCTAGCTAGTTAGCGGCTAATTTTAGCTTGGACACTGAAACTTAAAGAAAACACAATGCTGAGTTTCTTTCGGCCTGTTCACAAAGTTGAGGAACGTCACCAAGCAGTGTTTGAAACAAATGGCGTTTATTAGCACCGATATGTTCGCAAAGACGTAACTTCTGATACAGTAATGAGACTGACTCGCTGTCACCGCACCCTCCCCAAATACACGAGAACCACGTTTAATCAAGGTGAAAGTATTTTAAACAACAGTAAACAGAGATGCCCAACAAGCCAGGCAAACACGAAACATTCAAACATTCTTGAAATACAATAACTTTAATGGCGAATTCATAACAATTAATGTGTCACTGATGCATTTCAATCTTGAACGTTAGAATGTCAACTGTCACAACTGCTACATTTGCTGAAATTAATTAGCCAAAGAGGGAGGCGTGTGACGTTATAGGAAGTCGACAATACGGCTAACCCAATACTATACCTAACTGGTATGATTCGGTAATTATATACAGTACAGTATTTAGATCCAGGTGTACACAACAATTTTGGTTTTGTTCTAAAAGGAGCACCGAAGGTTTGTTGCTTGGTGCTCACTGGATGAATGACTTACAGTTATGAGACCAGGCAATCACCTTATTTTGTGCTGTTCTAGGGTCATGGTCCCCAATTCTTTCTTTCTTGCTATCTATCTATCTATCTATCTATCTATCTATCTATCTATCTATCTATCTATCTATCTACTCTTAAATGAAATTTGAAGGTTTAGGAAATAAGGCTGCACAATTTATCGAGGAAAAAGAATCATTTCGGTAAAGGCCCGTGCATTATACGAATTACAAAGACGTGCATCAAGTTTCAAATGGAATTGAATGGTTTTATCTGACTTTGACCTGGAACCGTATTTCGGGGCATTATCAACACCAATGGCATTTTCGGAAATATGCTCCCAGTGCACACTGCTGGACTCCAACCATTCAGAAAATCAGAGTGTTGTTCAAATGTGCCGTTCAGTCATTCAGAGTGCACCAGAGATCCAGATTTGGTGAGGTGAAAATGTGTGAGGCCCAACCATTCATCTTTCAGTTGCTTTCATTTTCATGACGTTTGTTCCCAGTCACCTTGTAGTAGTTTGCATGTTTCATCTGGTAGGGCCTCTGGTCATTGAATTCCTTAAACGGCTACAGCCTGTTGGCAAATTAGGTAGGCACAGTTGTTTCATATTTCAGTGAAAAAAAATGTGCCAATTTCCATTTACTGTGAAAGCGACTTCCCTTTCTATCAACTTTCCTTTTCTTCATGACAGTCTCTATTTTAGAAATGGCCTTTAAAGGTTCACATAAGCGTCATGCAGCGAGGGCTGTGCCCGGAAATTCGCTGTGATGCGTTATGTGACTGTGAGAGTGGTGTGTTTTGGAGGCCCAGAGCACGCTCGGAGAGTACTAATGTACGCAGCTGAGAGCGTGGCCACGGGTTTGTGGCCATCTTCTGGTGAAATATAAAATAGCTTTTTTCTACATATGTATTTTTTTCCTGTGGTCATCAGTGCTGATGGGCCACACATTATTAATTTTATGCCAGAGGCTGCAGGCCGGTCAAAATTTGAACACGGGCCGCAATTGGCCCCCGGGCCAGACTTTGGATATTTTTCTCTAGCCGCTCTGACTGAGAATACAGTGAGCCAGACAGTGCAGATGAAAACAATTCAAGCGCGAGCTACTGATTGGTTTAGAACATAGGCTCCATTTGGAAATTAACGGCGTTAGAGTGCAATCTGCCTCTCCGAACACACACTCTGAGTAATGCGTGGGTGTCAGAGTGAATTATCTGAACGCACCCTCAGTAACTGAAAGAAATATATTTTAGAATTGTTAATTAAATCAATTAATTTTTTTAAAAAGGTATTACAATTAATTAGCAACGAGCAACACTCACACAACATGCTTATTTTGTCGCATGAGAAAAGCATTTCTTTCACTACATAATAAGTGTTATTTCTTTGGGTTCATGTTAAATGTCGCAATACTATTGATCACAAGTCACACAGGTGCGACTGGTCAAAAAATGTACTCGCGCACTCTCAAATTTTAGGTGCAAAATGTGACCGTTAAGGGGCAGTTTGGAGCCATGATAAACAATTGGTAATGTGGGCAACTGCAGAGAATTGTGCATAATTAACAATCATTTGTGTGGTTGTGCCAAAGAATTTGCAACCTCTTCAAAGAGAAAATGTTTTTTTACATGTACACAAGTGACACAAAAATGTGATGACTGTGTGGCTGAGAAACACTGTTAACTTTTCTTTAGAAAAGGTCAGGGTGTGTGTGGGCAGTTTTCTATATACGATAGTGTCCTTCCACTTGTTTGTGCATTTTCCCGCCATGTCCCTCAATCACCAGCTGAACCACCTGGGCCTCTTCAATCATGAATTAATTCAAATAATAGATAGCTAACCAAAAAATACATTTTATAGCTAATAAGAAATATACATTGATCCAACTTGAATCATTTTAGATAGGTCCTCTCACAACATCAGGAACTTGTAAACAAATGCACCTTTTCGTTTTGCACATGAATCATTTTTCTTCGATTATCACGTTGTGAAGATTGCGAGAACCCTAAATCGAAATCACAAATAAAATTTCCATTAACCGTCCAGCCCGAGGTAATAGTATACTGTATTCATTCATTTCTGTAATATTTGAAACTATGATTGTCAGTCAGTCGTTTCGTCAATGTTGTTGAGGTGATGAGGCCAAGGCTGATAATGTATTTACAGATCCTGCTGAAACATACAGTAGCACACAAGCACATGGGCTACCGGCCAGCACAATACACACATCCTCTGTTCTCTGGAATTGTATTCACTCTCGTTCTCACTCCCTCCATGCCCTGACAGACTTAAAATTAGGCCACATACAAATCAAAATGTGCCACCAAACCAGTGTTGGACCAACAATCGTCTCTTCTGTTGTCCATCTCAGTGTTTCCTTGTAGCGATGGCTGATTCGATAGCTAAGCCCTGTATTCACCCAGCAGTATAATGTTGGTCAGTCACTTCTAGGGGTGTAATGATATCCAACTGTCACAATTTATTTGGTTGGCGATATACAAATGCTCACAATGCTGTCTAAAAAAATTACAATATTGTCAGAAAAAAAAGCTCATGTGGGCGGGGGGAGGGGGGGGAAGCACAACATTGTAGTTTTGTACATGACAGCGACAAATAAATAGGCTTGGTCAGTCATTTTGTTGTCATGTGATCATATTGGTTCACCGGCACAAAGTATCATGGTATATTTAGCGCTGGGCGACATGGAAAAATGTTGTCACGTTATAGGCCACTTTATATCACAATAACGATATATCATGATATAGCTTCAGTTATTCTGTAAAAAAAAAAATACACAACACACTGACTGCTGACATTTTTTCACTTTATTTTGAAGTGACATTAAAATGAAACAATGCATCCTGTAGTGCTTTTTTTTAAAATAAAATTGTCAAATGTAATCAGAAACAAAGTAGCCTCCATATTTTTGCACAAATCGAGATTTCCGATGTCGATGTAATTAATAAACCTAAAACATAATGTTAGTGAGAGAAATTGATTTTAGAAAAAAAGATGATGAGCTGTAGAAAAAAAAAGTGTGTTTCCGGTAACATGAAATTTCAGCATAGGGTCGATAGGTCGGACAGTTTGTTTTTTTTAAATCTTTTTTTTCCCCACCCATCAAAAATGTAAACAAAATAACCATAAAACATAAAACAAGGAGACATTGAAACCCCCGCTCGCCGCCAAAGGCGGCGAGAGAGTTGGGTACCCGGCGGCTGGGTGGTACAGCCATCTCGTTACCTCTGCGTCCCGCGTCCTTGACGCATAATTTTCCCACGGGATGCACAGTTCCAAATTATGTGTGTTTTTGGGACGCAAGGAAATTTCTCAGTCAAAACAAACAAACAAACAAACAAAAAAAAAACTACGGCAAGCCTGAGGATTTCACGGTAACAATAGTAACCGGTAGCGTGTCGTTTCCGTGGCGTCATTTTGACGGTACCAAAAAATAGTTTAACCATTAAAGTCACCGCACACGACTTGACTGTGTAATCAACGCGATTTCACTGTGCCTGTATGTGTGTTTGTGGTGTGGTGTGTGAGTGTGTTTCTTCTCATTTACTTTCGTTTTGTTTTGTTTTCAGTGTTGGGGGGATGCAACACAACGTTATGTGCGTGCGGGTTGCTATTTTAGTACGCAAACTGAGGAATCGTGCGGATGAAAGTTCGAGATGGCGGTGAAAAAAACTCACAAAGGTCTACTAATTACGACATTTAAGAAATGGGAATGCCAGTCTGATTTTTCGTATGAATCTCTAAACTCACCTGGGATGTATGCACAGAACACGAGAGTGAGATACGACGAGAGGCACGATTACGAGGCTTGGTCATTAGATTTGTAGGCTAATCGCTATGAAAAAGATGATGAAACAGTATTGGTTATTCTATAATTTACTGGTTGTTGCATGGTAACTTTAGGAATGAAACATTCGTCACAAGGTGTAGTAATGCTAATGTTAACTGTTGGTAGAAAGAATGTTTTCGTGTGTTAAATTTGAAGGTTGCTTGAAAAAAATGCTGACCGTAAAGTTGTTTTTCGAGGTAGAAATTCTCGGTCGGTCGGGTTACCGGAAACACACTACTTTTTTTTATATGCCAAAACAATAAATGAAAGACAAAAATTATGAAGACAATTGATTCAACAAAAAGGCCCACAAACCTTGTGGGCTCACACCCACAACATGCTAAATAGCCTTAAATATCCTTCCTTTGTGTTGAGGACACTGAGTGTCAGTCGTTAACTATCGTTTTGATATTACTGTACTTCGTTTCATAATGGCTGCGCAGAGCTCGCAAAGTAGTTGTCTGTTTGAGTGTGTGTTGGCGAATGCACATGTCAATTAGTGTCGGAGAGAAAACCCTTTTAGGTTATAACTGGTTACTGCTAATAATCACCACTAGATGGCATCAGACCACTAACAGGGAAACAATGGCTTTGTTTTCTTGAATCAGTGACTCCAGTTTGTCGGATCGAGTGTTGATCACCTGTGCGAGAGCGGCAACTATACCCGGAGCATCATTGGGGTTACGCTCAAGAATTACATCGCGTAAGAGGAGGTGACTGACTTGGGGGTAGCTACATCAGTAAACTCGTCTTCATCCATCACCTTGAGAGACAAATCTCCTTTAATGATAAAATCATAATATTGTCCATGAGAATATTGCTGTTAGCTTGAGCTTCTTTTGCTAAAACCTCTTCGACACAAGATGTTATGGCCTTCTCATTGCACACGATTTTCTTTGATCAGCTCCCGGCATTTTGCTCATGTGTTCTCACTCCATCTTAAAGAGTAAAAGTTAAAAACACTTTTTTTTTTAAACCAATGGCAGACGTTCCATATCAATTCACCACAAAAGAGATGGAGAGGCGCCCTCTTGGTCCCGCGCACAGCCATTTGTGCCTACAAGAAGCGGAGCCGTGACGTACCGGCGTTGAAAGCAGTCTTGGCCTAAAATGGATCTGATTCATTCTCGTAATTTTCCATAGCCAATACCGATGGAAGATCCGTCAATCCATCACTGACGACACCTGTTTCATTAACGCATAATAAATAATCAGCCGCTGCATTCAAATATGGGTCAGCAGGTTAGATCGCTTCCGTTTCAAGAAATAAATGGATATCCGATTCCGGATGCCACATTCACGGTGGTTATTGGGACCTCTCGCTGTCGATGATGACGTGGGCTGTGCTGACGTCTTCACTCGCACCCTCTTCCTGTCCGTAGATGTTATTTATTTATATGAAGTTTCGGAAGACTTTTTTGACATCTTATTCGGGTCACCAAGCAAGAAAATAAATAATAAAAGACAAATAAAAATCTACAACCACCATCTACAACCACCTCAAGAACGTCACTGGACCCCTGCTGGACCCTCTTCAGTTTGCCTACCGGGCAAACAGGTCTGTGGAGGACGCAGTCAACATAGGTCTGCACTACATCCTCGAGCACCTCGACAGCACAGGGACCTACGCAAGGATCCTGTTTGTGGATTTCAGCTCTGCGTTCAACACCATCATCCCGGAACTCCTCACCCCCAAACTTCTCCACCTCGGTGTGTGCCCTACGATCTGCCAGTGGATCCTCAGCTTCCTGACGGGTCGGACACAACAGGTGAGACTGGGAGCAACAACATCATCAACACGCGCCACTAGCACTGGAGCCCCACAGGGATGTGTCCTCTCTCCACTGCTCTTCTCTCTCTACACGAACGATTGCACCTCAACAAGTCCAGCTGTCAAACTCATAAAGTTTGCAGACGACACCACGGTCATCGGTCTCATCAAAGACGGCGACGAGTCTGCGTACCAACAACAAGCGGAGCAGCTGGAGCTCTGGTGCAGCCGACACAACCTCGGGCTGAACGCGCTCAAGACTGTAGAGATGATCGTGGACTTCAGGAAACATCCTTCACCACAGTTGCCCCTCACACTATCCAACTGCCCCGTGACAACCGTCGAGACCTTCAAGTTCCTGGGAATCACAGTCTCCCAGGACATGAAGTGGGAAGTCAACACCAACTCCATCCTGAAAAAGGCCCAGCAGAGAATGTACTTCCTGAGGCTGCTGATGAAGCATGGCCTGCCACAGGAGGTCCTACGTCAGTTCCACACGGCAGTCATCGAAACAATCCTGTGTTCTTCCATCACGGTTTGGTTTGGGGCCGCCACAAAAAAGGACAAAATCCGACTTCAACGGACAGTTAGGACGGCGGAAAAAAATCATTGGCACCGCCCTACCCACTCTTGAGG
>CAAKHF010021484.1:0-12131 GCA_901007745.1 Hippocampus kuda
CTGTGACATCAAAAAACGCGCTTTGCCAAAGACTTTCTTTGAGGACTATGCCCAGTGACCTAAATAACAGGCTTGCTTTTTTGTATTAGATATCTATCTACAGTATATCTATATATCAATATAGATAGTGTGTGTGTGTGTGTGTGTTAAATGCTAGGCAATTGTTTTGATGAATGCATACTGTTGGCTGCAAGAAGCTGCAGTGAGACTGACTCATTGTTTTAATTTTCCCTTGATCAAATGTGCGTCAGTATAGCAACCATCCAGTTCAGTTCACTTCACTTTTATGTTTTGCTCAAACTACAGGTATATGCAATACCGAATATCCTATTCCAAAGAAAGGACAAAAGACAAAAAGTATTGAGCAAATCCAAGCATGTATCCTCAATTATGCTAGAAGGAAAACAGTCTATTGAAGAAAAATGGGTCACTGGGTGGCGGCTGTCCCGTGGGAATGAGAATGAGTAGCATGTATGGGATCAGTGCAGCCCAATCAGTGAAGCTAAAGGCATTGAAGACAAACGTCAGAGTCTCATCCAAGTTTTGAAACTAAATTGTATGCACTTGAATGAGAGAACTACGCCTACTTTCTGACAGCAAATCTCCAGTCTCACCTCAGGACTTTCTGGGTGCACCACATTATGGCTGCAAGAGCAATTCCGTTAAAAAAAAAAAAAAGACAATAAAAGCAGTCTTCAAAAGAGCAGTCATCATCATTTGACTAACCACCAGTATAAAGCCATGGGGCAAAGCAAGTTCGCATCAGCACTTGGCCGTTTAACCACTGAACGTTTCAAGGTACAGTGTGTAGAATTTAGTGCCATCTACTGGTGAGCTAATAGACTGCAACAACCTCAGCTTGAAGTGTGTGCAGTTTGTGCACGCACACTACGATGCCTCAGAGAGAACACATTTCGCAAGCCTACCACTAATTTCTTCAGCAACCCAAAAGACTTCTGGTCACTCAAGTGACAAAGTAAGTGCATTGCATTTGTTCCACATGCTGGCATCATGATGTTGAAAAACCACGTTCGCTAAGTTTGTCTCCTTCGAGTGTCTGGAGCAGAAAGATGGCAACAAAACATGGCAGCCTCCTACCGGGGAGTCGTGTACTAGGAAAAAAAACCTTGTGTAATTAGCAATTACTTTAGGCACGATTATTTAGGAAGGGGGAAAAAAAATTAAGTTGACGTTATTATGGAAGATTTTTTTACATATTGAAATCGTGAGGTTTTTATACATTTTTTTAAAAAATCTAATTTTTACACACTGTCTCTTTAGTTCCCAGATTAAATTGTCGCTCAACAAATCACAATTCCAAAATACAGGAGCTTCCAAATGTATTAGAGAATATAATATTGCAAATTTTTAATTACCGGTACAAAAAAGTACGTTGAGAACCAATCATCACAGATACCCCTTTCCCACTGCCATAAAACCACGGGTAAACACGCATTTTTGGGCAGTGGGAAAGGCTCACTGGCCAGTGTCGATCCGTGTCCACCAGCACGCCATGGGAGGCGGGTCGTGATCGTCTCCGCTCCGTATCGCTTGCAGTTTGAAAGCCTGACACGGTAGCTGCCCGGTAATTACGTGATGACATAGGGCGGTACATGATGCGTCATAACATCGCGCGCCATCGGCTTCGTATATAGCACGCCCCCCGCAATTTCGGCCAAAAATTCACGTCATCTACGTTGTCTCAGTAGTAGCAAAGAGTTGATCCTCCGCTGCTTTTCGACCATTTTGAGGACGGTAAAAAGCATGATAAAAGAGAGAACACTCACTTCCATGTTGCTTTGTTTACCACCAAGAAATCTGTCCTATCATCTATGCAATCACAGCGTGGGGACGTAAGCAGACGCAAAGTGGTGGAAGGGGGGGGGGCCAGAATCACCTTCTGTTGATCAATCGGAAAGGGACAATATGCCAATTGGTTGCGTGTCGCCACGGATCACTACGATCCACTAGTTTCAGTGGGAAAAGGGTACATAGTTCTGTTCTCAATAGTGATATTTAACAACTTCAAATGACATTTTTAGAACCAATACAAACAACGCTGAACTGATGAGCTACATACGCATGTGTGCTTCCGTTTGATTATTGCTTTTTTTTTTTGCAACAGAAATAACAAAAACAACTTTGTTCTTGCCTATGATTCATGAAATGCTTTGAAAATTTGCTCAATGTGGAGTTTTGTTGCTCGCTTGCTTTATCTTATCACGACAGACTAATTTAGAGGCAAAGGAATTTTCTCAGTACAAAGAATATCCTGTTTTAACTGAGCAAGTTTTTAATTTTTTTCTTATCACTTTATTGTACTGCCATGTGACTGATCAAAGGTTCCTGACATTGTTATTTTAGCATTGAACGGGACTTTCAATGGAATGTTTTTGACACTATAGATCAGATTGTTTAAGAGGGGAAAAAATGAGATCAATCCAAAAAAAATGCTCAGAATTATGTCTTGATAAATATTCTTACCATTGTCTATCGCTTGCATTTCAAGAAGTCATTAATGTTGGTATGAGACTAGCCAAGCCTTCCAAAGTATACAACTGCTCACCTAGTCATGACACTGTCAGCTATTAATTATTAAACTAGTGGTGAAACATTACAGGTGTTTGCACAATTCAAAACACTGTCAGCCTTTCTTCACCCCTCTCCTACTGTTTTTGGTTCCAACATCAACTCATGGGTTCGCTTACAGGTACAAGAAGCAAAAAGCCTTCCATTTTTTAATTTTATTGTAAACATTAGGACTGGACATTATTTTGATTGATACTGAAATCACAATTGCTAAAAAAATGATTATTCAATGATTTGGACTACCAACGAAAACTCAACTTCTCAATACTGCCATCATCAATATGCCCATTCATCCCAGCGTATTGATCACTATTCTCAAAAACATTATTGTTTCTGTCAAGTACAGAATGACCTTTTATCCATCCATGCATCATTCCATCCATTTTCTAATCCGTTTATGCTCACATGGGTTGCGGGCGTGCTGGAGCCTATCCCAGCTATCTTTGGCAGTAGGCGGGGTACGCCTCGAATTGTTTGCCAGCAGGGCACAGTAATACTTTTTGTTGTTTATTTATTTTTAAAGCCAACTTTATCCGTTGTGTCATTAAACCGGTTAAAGCAGTGGTGTCGAAACGATGGCCCTTAGGCCATTTGCGGCCCGTCATCCATTTTTCAGCAATCCATGACATGACACAAAAAAAAAAAAAAAAAAGAATGACATTTGAAATCTTTTGAGACAAGATGAACAGAAAAAGGTGAAGGTGGGCATGGTGAGGAGGAGGATGTCAGAAAAATAGGCGCTACTACTACTAATAAATTTGTCTCTATATTGTAGAACCTTTCTCTATATTTAAAGATCCAAATAAACCTTTATGATTAAAACACAATTTATCTTCAAAATTCTGGAGTGAATAAAGATGAAATGAAATTATCGAACACGTCACAGTGGACCAATTAAACTGTCCAAGTCCGCATCTCATACAGACTATTCAATCGGCCATTTGCAGTTGGAGTGTGCACGTGTGAAGGGGCGGGCTGCCTGAAGAGAGAAATATGGAAGTCCTTGTGCGAACTGACGCGTAGCTGTTTGAGGAGCAATTGAAAGCAAAAATAAGAATCATCAATTGAGTTTAATGAACATAGATAATGA
Source organism: Hippocampus kuda (assembly GCA_901007745.1). Classification (NCBI taxonomy): domain Eukaryota; kingdom Metazoa; phylum Chordata; class Actinopteri; order Syngnathiformes; family Syngnathidae; genus Hippocampus; species Hippocampus kuda. The sequence continues at coordinate 3,680 of CAAKHF010021484.1, forward strand.
GTAGAGGTGTAAAAAAATAATTAACTACTCATCAATTACTACATTAATCGACAACTGTTCAAATAATAGAATAATCGTTTAGAACCATTGCTGAACATAAAATTGTCCAAATTGTCAGCCTCTCAAAGGTAATTATTCTGCAAGTTCTATAGTCTTTCATGAAAGCTGACTATCTTTTTTGTTTAAACAAAATAAGACAATTGCAAACATCTACTTTGACTTTGGGAAATAATGGCCATACCAGGAACCAAATCAACCAAAAGGTTGGTGAGCACAGGGTACTGGCAAGTAGTTTGGGTTTTCCGCAAATAATGAGGGGGAGCAGGTTCCGAAGAAAGCCAAACCACTGTTATTTTATATATATTTATTCTTGAACACTGCTCGTATGAATGCTATGACTAACGATTCACTTCTTTCCTTGGTTTATGAAGACTGGTATAAATAAACTGACTTTTTGTAAAACAATTCATTTGAGGTCTATGAGGAGTTACAATACACAATCATATTGTGACGGCACTAGTGACCATGACAAATGACCTCCTTATGGCCTCTGACAAAGGCCTTGTTTCTGGACTTTTCCGATAAGACCTTAGTATAACCTTGGTCACACTCGACCACCACATTCTTTAACAAAGATTACAGCATGCCACTATACAAAAGGAGCTGTCCAAACTGGTTTAAATAATCCTTATCATTTTGTTTATGGTTAGTAAATATCTTTAACAATGACTCAATGTGTATGAAACGTAATTATGGTGTATACAGGGATCCGTTCTTGGACAAATACTATTAGTTTTTCATACATGTTCTCTCTGGACTCTCTTATTTATCTTATTTTCATTTTAGTAACTCAATTTGCCATTTAAATTTCTAAATAAAATACAAAAGTGCTTATCAACAACTACAAGAATTCAGTGAACCAATACCAAGCAAACTGTAAGTTTGAGCCATTCATGTGACCAGTAAACTTCAGAATTTTAAATGATGATTCATTTGTAGTAGAATATTATTCAGTTGTCCTCTTTGGGTAACAATCTAGCTTTATTTCCGCTTTGGAAGAAGTTCATCATAAAAAGGGGAAATGACTAACGTTTTGGGTATCTAAATGTTCGCTTTCAACTGATCCCTATCTCCAAACTATAATTTTCCCAAATTACCCAAAGCATTGCTCAACCCCCTGCTGTTGGGCTAGAGTGTGACGTAATTAGCCTCGTTAATTCGGTTTTTAGGGGGATTATTTTTTTTAAGCAGATGGCAGTTTTACTTTGGCCATAAAAACAATTGTACCGCAGCAGACAGATATCGGTGAAATAGTCTACTGCGACTGCAACACAATGCCAAAGAAGCGTACAGGACAAACTGGAAGTGGAGGCTTCATGTTTGCTCCATGCGAGTAGGCCCGCACCTTGCAAATGAGTAATTAATTAACTTAAATCAAAGAGCCAATTGTTTTCACCTGGGAGCTGCGCGTCAGCATCTCCATCATAATCTCATCACGAGCTTCCACGGCTCATTCGCTTCAATCCGCACGACAGCGAGACACTTCGGCGTGTTCAGGGACAGAATGACAGGACTGAAATCACTACTGTGCTTGAATCAGTATCCTAATTCTTACCGTTTAAACATCACCTCCATCTCCTTAATCTGCTTTCGGGAGAACTCCTTGAATTCCGTGTAGGGGTTGAAGACGCGGCTAGCCCGAGGGGGAGCGTTGCCCTCGTTTATGTCGAGCCGTCGGTTTAGTTTCTCAGACAGCTCGGACGAAGTGTCGCCACAAGCTGCTTCGGACTCCTGATATTTGGTCGTGACGATGGTCTCCTCGGGCTCCGGCCTCTGCTCGGTCTCCTCTGATGCGGCCAGTCGCGACTGGAGCTTCTTTGCGAGCTCTTCCGACGCCATACTGTTTCAGGGACGTTGCTCACGGCGACTGACTGTCAAGAGTCGAAAGAATGTGGAACTAGGGATATGCTTGCAGTGCTACTGGCAAACCGCGTCTCTCTCGCCCACATGACGCAAGCAGCTTCCGCTTATGTGCTTCACAATAAAGCTCAAAGAGTAAAAACTGCGTTAGCGGAAAAGGGGACGAAGTAAATCGTCATTGGGTGTAACCTCCATTCGAAAACAGCTGCAAGAGCTTTCAGCCCACTCGGGACCTTAATAAGGAGCTGTATACAAAATGGATGGATGTATGGCCTACAATGCTACAATCCAAGAAAAATTGTGAACACCTTTTTATTTTGGGGTTTGAACCTCTCCGAAGTAAAAATATTTTTTCCATTGCATGTTTTTAACTCGCAACGCTGCTTTACCAAGTCACGAATAAACACCTAACGTTTGATAAAATAACATCTTGTATCTTGTAAACGTGCTGCAAAATTAAATTTGTTCTGGATTATTTCGTGGCTAATAGACCCACTGCTGCAACATCTATTTATTGCCTTTTTAATTAGTGGCACATTGGTGTGTGTGTTTGCATGAGAGAGAGTGAGAGAGAGAGAGAGAAAAACAAAAACATGCAATTGTGGGATTAGCATTCGAGCTGAGTATTCTGCATGTGTTTAATTTGTTAGAGATTGCCAAATCTTGTCTGCCAATGCCAGTTTGTATTTTGCTGTTGGCAATGAATTTTGTTTTAAGGTTCAGTTGCCAGACTGGTGTTGTGTTTATTACAAATATGGCTCCAGGTTTTTTGTTTTCCCTCCCGATCATAAAGGGTCGCTTTACCAATACTGAGAAAAAGATTCATAAATATAGTTTTAAAATATGATTTAAAATGCTGGAAGGGCTAAACTGGGGATACAGCATCCCACGAGCTCCGGTGTAGCTCCGTCCTTGATTTAGTGATGAGTTCGTAGCCGGCGGCAGTTAGACCATAAGGTCAAAGTGTGCAAGGAAACAGGTCATTAAGCTGATTCCTTTTGCGGTTGAGTCATGTTTTTTAGTGGAGGCAGCATGTCGGTGGTGCAGCATCTCACTCACTGTGAAAGAATGAGACTTGTCATCATTTGAGGCACCCTCAGGGCAGAGAGAAGTTGCTCTAAGAGCTGGCCTCAGTTTGCCAACCAGTATTTCTATTATCTGTTGATTCCTGCACAGTTCCCATGATATGAAAATCATCACATATCAAACTAGCCAAAGGACAGTGTGCTATAAGATATATTGATTTCAGGCCCACAGCATTCACATCATTCATCATGAATCCTATTACATCATATACAAAAATCTGTGAATGACAAATTGGATCCATTCCACTTTGCATATGAAATACACTGTGTGCCAGATGATGCAGTCACTGTGCTCACCCATATTGTAACCAAACATCTGGTTCAATCAAATAACTATGCAAGAGTTATCTTTCTAGATTTTTCATTGGCCTTCAATACATTTCAACTCAGCATTTCAACCCATATTTGATTCACTGGTATGCATATTTTCTCATCAAAAGAGTACAGCTGGTCAGGGTAAATAAAATCCTTTCCTCTGCAATCACAACCAATGTCCCCTCCGCCCAACGTCCTCTCCCAAGGCTGTGTGAGTTCAACTACACTCTACACCAAATACACAGATAATTGCCGCTCATCCTCAAATAACCAATTTGTAATAAAGTATTCAGATTATACCATTTTGATAACAGTGCAGAATAACTCCCCGAATCAACAGGGAGTGGACATGGTTGTGACATTGAGTCAATGCTCTGGAAATCCACACCCCAAAAAACAGAGGAAGTGGTTTTCAACACCAAACCCTCCCTAAATCTATAGTTCCTAAAGTCATTCATAATTTTTGTATAAAATAGGTGGAGTCATTCAAATATTTGGGATTTATGATTGACTCAACATTATCATGGAAACATCACACTGACTTCATCTGCAGCAAGATAAAACAATGAATGTATATTTTCTCCATCGCCTCAAGTCATTTGGGGCCACAAAGTCATAACTTTGCTGCTGTGAATCGGGAATTTCTCCATTGCGAGACTAATAAAGGTTTTCGTATCGTAAAGTAAGTACTGTAGTCCTTCTATCTTTCCATCATCTTTAGTTTGCTGCACTGCACAATCACTGCACAATCTGGACTGAGACACCTGATTAAAATCTGGAGCAAGATTGCAGGCCACAACCTCTGGATAAACTGTTCGAAGCTACCTATCATAACAGCACCATGCGTTTGGGTAAGAATATCATCTCTGACCTCAGTCATGCCCTAAACAATGAATATGTGCTATTACGATATGGGCATGGCTACTGTGTGGCTCGCTGTAACAGGATAAGGTTCAAACAGTCCTTTTTGCATCAGTCGATCGTAAAACTAAACAAAGCTTTCTAAAGATCACACAAAATCAATGAGGCGTTCACGAGAATAGACGATCTTCATTTAAATGTTGATGTTTATAAATGGTGTTTATAAATGGATTGCTTGCATATGGAGATGCTGCTGTTTTAATGCAAGATTAATTTCAGATCTTGTATCTGATAATAAAGAAAAATAAATAATGGTATCTATCTATCTATCTATCTATCTATCTATCTATCTATCTATCTATCTATCTATCTATCTATCTATCTATCTATCTATCTATCTATCTATCTATCTATCTATCTATCTATCTATCAGCACTGTATGTACTCAACTGTATTTGAGAGCATTTAAAACAACCACCGCTGTATGCAAAAAAAAGCATGTAGAATTTAAAAAAAAAAAAGAATAAATAGATAAGCACCCGCCGTGACCCTTGTGAGGATAAAGCGGTTCAGAAAATGGATGGATGGATGGATGGATGGATAAATAAATAAACAAACAACTAAATAAAGTTGTACCGTTTTAAATCAGTATACTGTACTGTGTGGGAGCAACAGCATCTCGCATCTTGTGTAGAAATTGTAAAAATAATGTTTCTTTCTTCCTTCAAAATAAATCAAAGTGTAAAGTTCGTAGTTATTAAAGTTTGTCGACGTTCAGTTTTATTTCGAAGCAGCTCTTGCGGACGTAGCGTGAAAGCACTTCCTTCTAGGGAAGCGAATGACGTTGAATGACACATTTTTATGAGTTCATTCGACTCAAGCAGGACAACTGAGATGGAGGAAAACTATTAAATGAATGACATCTAATCAACGACAGCGACTGGTTAGTGCTCTGCTGCAGACAATAAAGAGGACGGTAAGACATTGGTATATATAATATATACGAGCTGTCGCTCGCTTTTACTATTTACTGTGTATACAGTATACCTGTTTATATTGACAGCTGTTAATGTGAACACGGTGAAGAAGAAGGTCATTCACACGTGACCTTATTGCGACTGCGTTTTCATAGGTTAGTAGCCGTAGGGCGTAAAGAAATGCGTCTCGTATAACGGGTGGAATCGACCACAGGGAAACCGTCGGAAGACGTGAGGATTAACTAGTGTATTCGGAACCAGTGTACAATACAATTTGGGATAAAATGATCTTTTCGTTGATTAATATAGCTGTGTTTTTTATTGTTTTCCCATTCAGCTAAAACCCGCATGCAGTTTCCGCTGGCGTTGTAGCAAACCAGAAGGATGAACTCCTCGCTCCCGCGGTAAGTTTGAATAGTGTAGAACTTCAACAAGTGTATTATTCTACTTTTCACTGAGTTGTGAATCTCCATCTCTTCATTGACAAGTGAAACACTGTCAGAACATGAATTATGAATAGTTTGGAAAGTCCCCGATTCGTAGTCAGGTGGTCAGTTTTATATTAAAAATAGCCGGAATTAAAAATCGAACCATTTGATTTTGCTTGACAGAGTTTACACAGAAGTGAGCGTATGTAAATTTACTTTTCAAAATGAAACGTGTGTATGCACTCACCTTTAACCTTGACGTTCTGTGTGCGTTATTGGCAAGAGGCAGGTAGACCTATTGTCCCTTTTAGCTATTTTGTATTCAACAGCCAGGACAGAGATGTGCGTGTCACATTTTTACAGTATGAGTTCTGTAGTCACCACCGTGTTTTTCCTCTTTGCCATCACTTAAGCCATCTGTCTTTGAAAAAGAAAACCCCGCAAAAGTCCAAAGAAAAAGTAAAAAAGTTTTGGAGTCTGAACCCTCAGAATGTATTGGAAGCACCTCCCCTGGTGCTCATTTTCATGAGAATTTTCCTCTTGTGGATCATACACAAGTCCAGCCCATATTGTTTTCATGAGTGTACAGACCTGTCTGACTTCACCAGAACTGCAAGCGTGTAAGCAATGTGACAGCTGTCTCGAAGGTGATGTTTTAAGTGCGTGTTAATGAATAGGTCTGGTTTATGTGGGACTTAGATGAACTGCTGGTATCTGACAGAATAAAAAGGCGATGGTATGCGTTATATCAATGAGAGTTGTCATGATTATAGAAAAAGACAGCGTATGACTTAAAGAGCAGCCTGGAAGAGGTTTTAGTTCATATGAAGGGTGGTAATTTGGTGTGCTCTCTTAAATCCAACAGTCAATGCCTCAGGTATGTTAATAATACCTGTTTCAACCTGCAAGAAGGACATTGGCAGCTATTTTCTGCTCTTAAAACATTATGTGAAGCAGGCACGTGGCACAAACGTTTATGGGACCGGTGCTCAACGCAAAAAAGGACCCCCAAAATTATTAGCAGCAGCATTAATAGTTGTCATTTCCATTAACCTCAAATAAATGGCCATCCGATATCAAAAGTCTTTTGGGTGGAATTGGTGGAGAGTTTAATCCTTTCATGCACCAATAATGATAACCTGTAAGCTGATAACATGATAGGCTGTCCACTGTAGTAACCGCTATCCCTGAAAGGGTTAAAAATAAATATTTTTAAATATTGATGAATATGCAGAAAAAAATTTGGTTCTTGGCAAAGGGCATATTTTTCTCCTCCGGGGCAAAACGACTGATGCTAGAACACCACCAGGGGTCTATCTGTGCATGTGCCTGATGTGAAGCATAATCCTACTGAATCAGATTTACTGTCAAGACCATGATGTGTCAAGCAATGAAAGTGACACTTCTGGTTTGTGGGAGTGGAGCGTCATATAAAGTGTATGAACAATGATTTCCTGCTGAACTGACCAGAATGATGTGGCTGTGTTTTTCTCAGACACTTGAGTCACCTTTTCGTATTTTGGAAGTGGAAGAGAAGAGCGGATGTTTGCCTCTTCCCAGGTGCTGCATTTTACTGCAGGAAGGTCTGCTCCGCTACAGTAGAAGCAGGTGAACAGCTCATTGCTCATGTCTTTTCTTGAGCAGCATCTAAAAGTATTGTAACAGTAAAGCTAAAGCTTATTTTTTGCTTTCAACTGAAAACATTTGGGTTTGATATAATGAAAAGAAAAAAATGTATGAGGCAAGATGAGGATGTTTCATCTTCTACTTACATCTGGATTGCCTGCTCAAGTACATTTTAGAAGACCTTTTTTAGACAGCTTTTTTTTTTTTCAAACCCACTTTTGTCTTGTGAGCTTAAAATATTGCCACGTGACTGACAGGTGTTTTTTTTTTTGATGTTGTTGTTATTCACGTGTGTCGTGTTACATAAAAAAATAAATAGTGCTGAAGGTTTCCACTCAATTTCAGGTTAGAGTTTCGCCTGTGGAGACAACATTTGTACGAGTTAGAGGTGAGCGCAACATGAAAACTAGAGAGCTGCAGTTCAAAAATACGCAGTTCAGTTGTGAAGCTGAGAAAAGACACATATGATCAAACAAAGCCATGAGCCCGGGGTTCGGCAACACGCGGCTCCAGAGCCGCATGCGGCTCTGGAGCCAACATCTAGTGGCTCCCTGGAGCTTTATAAAAAAATGTTTGAAAATGGAAAAAGATTTTGATAGTAGGCTAATGTAGCTCAAATAGATAAATATACATGTTGCAGCTCCGAAAAAGGTGAGCCGTGGTGCTGTTCTTTAAAACTTACACTTCATTTATACTTTTAATAGTCGACAAACACAGACACATCTGCGTCCGACTCCGTGCCTTCTCTCTTCTCGTTCAACTCGAGAGGCGTTCAAAGACAGCCTCAGAAAAACGGAAATTAATGATGACTTCACTGACACTAAGAAAAGCAAAAATAATGCACCAAAACGAAATATCAAGCGAGGAAATTACAAAATAAATTCTATGGGGGCGTTTGTGAACACGCAATAAAGGAATGAATAACATAAACAATTCTGAGACAGTCAAGTCTCCTACATACATACAGCATGTGTTTCCTTCATTGTAAGTTTTATAGAAGGTTTTTATTTTTTTGCAGCTCCAGACATGTTTTTTGGGTTTTTTTTTGTCCTATATGGCTCTTTCGACATTTTGGGTTGCTGACCCCTGCAAAGACAGCCCTGGTAAAAGACTCCGACGGCAATCTCATTACAACAGAAGCCAACTGTCTCTCGCGCTGGAAGGAGCACTTTAGCCTCCTCTTGCAGCATCGCACCATCCCGGCTGATTCCACCCTCCTAGAGGTTGCAAACACTGCACC
>CAAKHF010021486.1:0-33787 GCA_901007745.1 Hippocampus kuda
GCCTTACTATACTATGTCGTTATTTTCGGGCGAAAAACGCCTTACTATACAATGTCCTTTTTTTCGGGCGAAAAACGCCTTACTATACTATGTCGTTTTTTCCGGGCTAAAAACGCCTTACTATACTATGTCGTTTTTTTCGGGCTAAAAATGCCTTACTATACTTACTAGTAAGGCGTTTTTAACCCAAAAAACCCCAACCATGTTTAGTTTTTTTGCCGATCCCTCCCAATCTCGAGCAGTGAATTGGTCTCAGGGGTTCAACAGAGCCTCTGCCATGGATGGTCAGGCACACCCGACTCAACATGTCAATCAGTTATGACACAGAACCACTGGACTAGACACAACAGAAAACATAAAATCGATCAAAGTTTCTAGTATTACACTTTGTTGATTCATTACAAAAGTCACAATTTAATCAAAAATGTATTGTATTTTTTTTAAATAGGCCCAACAAGCAACGTAACAGGATACATTTCACAACCTCTCGCTCTGGTAAACATTAGCTAAACGACGTGAACGACTTTTCTGACAGCAGAAGTCAAAAAGCAAGCATCGACATCATCATCATCATCATCTTTCGACCTGTGGCCATTTTGTATTGTACCTAATGGAATGTCCATAAAGTGTCCTCAGTTCTTTTGTCAGTGCAGAACCTGTTTTATCTTTTAAAATGACACTTTCCAGCCAAGAGGATGGTATGCTTTCATTCAACACTTTTCGCACGTAACCAGATGCTGCCTCTGATTGTGGTTACCCATCATGCATTGCCTCAAGGCCAGGGTTCGTGGGACGGTTTACTGGGAAGCGCACAAAGCATGAAAATAAGGGCAAAAAAAAAAAAAAAAAGAAGGCAATCAGTTGTATGTCAGTGCTGGAAAAGACAGAATCTAACACTTAATTGGAGTCATTTCATCTGTTGTGTTCGTTCGTTCACTGCTCCTGCGTTCCCCAGGAGATGTAGTCAGGCCTGGTGGCGGCGCTGTACTCATCCACCAGCTGCTGCACCACCTCGCGCGAGTTGTCCAGCTCGTCGAAGTTGTCCTGGAAGATATCCTCCTTGCGGAACTGCTCCAGGAAGGCCTCGCGCTTGCGCAGCTTGTCGTACTGCCGGCACGTCCGCTCGAACAGCTACAAGAGGACAGAGTGGCACTCAAATCCTGTCACGTTAAGCAACTCTGAACAATTCTTTGGAAAAAAACCCAAAATCACCTTCAAGTTATATTTTTAATTCTCTGTAATAAAATTTCTGTTTGAAATAAACGAGTATACAAAAAGAGCAAAAAAGACCAAATGAAATCCTCCACCCAAAGACAAATCGGTTGTGTAAGCGTTGAGGTGAGACTTACGGAGGAGATGCTGGTGTGGTTGGCCATCATCAGGCCGCTGACGCGATGGGCGGAGGGCAGGTACGGCGACTTCCTGGACAACGCCACCTGGATGCTGGCAGGACCCCAAGGGATGAAACTGGCCAGTTTACGCTCCCGGATCCTCTGGAGGCTTTTGTGCACCTGATAAAAAAAAAAAATCAAGTTTCACAATGGTGCTTTTGAAACACCGCCAAAATGACGACAACGAGGCTGTCTGAACATTTTCCTCCAAAGGCCACATTGACATTCTTTGTCCTAATTTTAAGAGAGAGAGAGAGAGAATTTTTTTTCATTTTTTTTTTTCAGGATTTTGGGGTGGCCTGCAGCTCTGCAGCCCACTCGAAGGGTAATTATCCCTTGGCGTGAGGAGCAGCGGCATCTCCACAGTGGCAACTAAATTGAGCGTGGACTGTTATACAGTCCCCATATTTCATTATTGGATGGTTGTTTTTAAAATAGATCTTTTTTGTTTTTACAGGACAATACTTCCCGTGATGTTTCCTGACGCACACAAGAAATACACCACTGACAAAAAAAAAAAAAAAAAAAAAACCAACATAAAAAATGAATACCAACAATACTTATATGAAGCACTTAGGGAAACCTAAATAAACCTAATAAAAAACCCGTTCTAAAAACTGATTAAAAATAACCGCAATAAATAAATAAATATAGTAATAAAATAATAATAATAATATTAAAAACTAAGTCTCATAACGCTGGGCTGTACCTGAGTGGGGTCCACCTCTCCCTGAATGATGTTGAGGATGGCGATATAACAGTGGCTGGGCTGGCGCTCTCTGCCCGTGGACACCATCACGTTCTTGGGCTGCAGGAGCCTCCTCATCACGTCCAGTACGGTGGTCTTCCTCACGCTGGCCACCTGTGCAGCACTTGCCCATTGTTAAACTCCCATCCCACCGAAACAATCCTATGCCCATCATCCCTTGAGGGTCCACTCACCGACTGGTCGGTGGTGAGCGGCGTGTAGCCCGTCATCAAAAAGTGGAGGCGCGGCGTGGGGATGAGCGAGGCGATGAGGCCGATGAGGTCGTTGTTCATGTAGCCCGGGTAGCGCAGGGTAGTGGTGCTCGCCGACATGATGGTGGACACCTGTCACGGCCGACATGTTACAAAAAGCTTCAATGACACGTCAATTGCAGGTTATTCAAAAGCAGGGCCCGACGGATACGGATTTCTCTTTTATATGGATTCTCAATTGAGCATGTCCTTGATATAAAGGCAACATTTTTTGTTGCAGCTTTTCTCCCAGACAGCATGTGAGCCTAATGAGCGGATAGCCTAGTTTTCAGTCTTGAGTCTTCCGCAAGCCGAGTTACAGTAGCAAACCACATGACTAAATTAAGCCAATAAGCTCATCGAATTTTTTTTTTCCCAAGGTTTTCATTTCCATTCAAAGTCTGCTGAGCAACTGACCCTCCAAAACAGTTCGCCAATTGTCGAACGTGAAGTTAATTCGAGCGGAGTTGGCGCCGCGTGCGCTCTCACGCGCACTCACCAGCTGGTTGATTTGCGAGAAGGACGGGTTCTGGATGTGCAGCCGGTCTGTGGCGATGCGATTCAGCGCCGTGTTGTCCAGCACCACCTGGTGAATGACACAAACGCACGCGAGACATGAAGACAAAAGGGCCTTCAAACGAAGACGGATGAGGTGGACAGAAAAGATCATGTTCCGTCCTTTGTGCAGGCATTTACTGTACACAGTTGGTTGTAACTTGAAAGACTGTGAAGGAATTCTTCCATAAATGATAGCGTGCGTTCCAACTTTGTACATTGCACACACACAAGTGCCAGCATGCAGACTCTGACCCCTCCAATCCCCAAAATTTATTTAGCCTAATTACATTCACTGTCCTTTATTATCCTGGGGGGAAAAAAACATTCTCAGTATTGAGGCAAGATTAATCTCACCACGCAGTCGGCATTCTGCGTCAGCCTCTTGAGGGTCAGCAGCGAGTTGTACGGCTGCACCACCACGTCGCTCATTTCATCCTGGTTGGGGAAGACCGAGTAGGTCTGCACCAGCTTCTTCGGGTACCTGATGAGAAAAAAATGGCATCCTTATAGCCCAGAAACGTTTTATTTATGCTCTGAAGAGATAATTTGTGCCTTTAGACCTGTCATTTAGCCTCTCGAGCAGGTACGACCCCAGACCGGAGCCTGTTCCCCCAGCAATGGAATGACACAGGACAAATCCCTGTTGGGAGGGGGGGGGGGGTTCAAAGTTACTCATACAAAGTAGCAGCAAGCTTATGATCACACGTGGCGGGCTGGCAAAAAATGTGGACAACCCCCTCCCTGTCAGACCTGCCTTCTACTCGGTCCTTAGCTATTAGTGCCGCACTTATTACACACCGCGCCACGCCAACATACACACAGGCTCACTCGGCCACACCTTCCAGACTCACACACACTAAATGACGGTGGTGATGTGGGGTCAGGAATACTCCCAAATAAACACCCGTTGCCACTATTGGAGTTACTAGGGTATTTAGGAACTTGCCTCCAGACTGTCGCTCCCATCTGCCTCGCGGTCAATGATGTCAAAAATGTCCTCTTGGATTTTTTTACCCTGCAGAGAGCAAAAAATACATAAAATACAAACATGTTTATTGTGTAAACTATTTCCATGGGGCGCTCAAAGATATTTATGTCCTGATAAAAGTGCTCACTTGCGAGTACCCGCTGGCCCAGTTGTTCCCGGCCCCTCCGCCATGCTCGGACAGGTAGATGTTCTCGGGGTTGTATAGGTTGGCGTAAGGAGAATTGAGGATGGAGTGGATCACTCGAGGCTCCAGATCCAGAAGGACTGCGCGGGGGATGTAGTGCTCATCATCGGCCTACCATAAACACAAAATGGCTGAATTGGGACATATTATGGAAAACAAAGTAGAAAGGGTTTGTGCTGTGTATTCTAATTTCTTAACGTCTGTAACTGAAATGCAATTAAGGCACCTAGGAACTATTTAAAGCGTGAAAAAAAATTTATATAGTCTCCTTTACTGTGTTTAAGCAAGATAACCATTCATTTCAGTCTATGAATGACTCAACTGATACTTGATTCTTCTCTCCTCTGATTCCATCTACTGGAGTGTTGTGTCACTGCACACAGGCAACATTTGGGTCTGCACGCTTGCACAAACTTGCGACAACCGCATACGACACACTTTCAAATTCAACACCAACATTTTATATGTTCACATGCACGGCACGTACCTGATAGAAGAAAACATCCTTCCTGTCGGTCCCTTCGGTGGCAAACTCCTCGACGATGCCCTCTGGACTGATGCCATGCTCTGCACACAGTTGCTTCCAAAACTCAAAGCCGACTGCAGACAAACACGGACGAGCAAATGAGACATTTAATGCACACTCAACGGCACATGTGCAATTATGAGTACTTTTGACACTGGATTTAAGGTTTGGTACCAACGCAACGACATCTACAAGCCTTATTAGCGTTGACTCATTAGTGAACCTCCATGGAGGCAGAAGCAAAAACCCACATTACAGCTCAGCGAAGTTATTACATTAAGTCTTAATAAATTTGATGACAATATTTCGGTGACGTCAATAGAGAACTGCCGCTCTGTGCAAGCTAACCCAAATGGACGTAACGGCTATGAAGTAACACGACGTAAATTGACGTAGTTTTATTATTTTATTTCACACGTACTTTGGTTCCCGCACTGTCCAAGTTGTAGCGTTATGATTTCCCGAGGCATCTTGACGTCCTGGGCGGCGTTTTATTTAGCCAGCCTGCTAGCCCTTTGCTTATTTACCTAGCCCGCTTGCTGTTGCTAGCCTGCTTCCCGCTTGATGTGATACACGAAGCGGACTTCTTTGTTTATTAGAGGCAGTAAAAGGTAACACTGCCCCTACAGGCGAACGTTGGTATAACGGAATGATAGCTCGCGTTAAAAAAAAAGACAGAGTATGTACTGTATTCACAATTCCCTCTTACAATATACCAGTATTTCTCGTTACTGCTGAGGTTACATAAAGCGGCGTCTAAGTATTTTCACGTTTCATTAAAGTACATGATACAACGCACTTAAATGCTGCAGTGTCAATCAGTTTCGTGCAAATGCTACTATTATAACAACGTAATGATGTGAAGTTTCATCACTTGTCATCTGTTCGTCAACGTAATGTTTATTCTGTCAAAAAAAAAACAGTATTCACAATTCCTAGACATTTGAACGCAACGTTCCACTTTTGTCCCTGTGCAATCTGATTGGACGACAAAGGGCTCAGAAAAACAGCTTACGCCATATTTGCAGTTCAACAACGAGACCTCCTACGTGCGAAAATGTCCAAATAGTGAGTGTCAGCTCGCTGTTCACACTTTCCACAATGGCTCCACTATCATTTAGTCCCCTAATATCGCCGGACGGTTTCTCTTAGCTCCTCTGCTTGCGATCTCGCTCTTGAAACCCGCTCGATTGCCGCAAACCGATGTTGTGCTGGCGCTTCTGATCGTCAACTACCACGCGTTGTTCTCTCATTTGCACGTTCAAATGTTTTTTTTCCTCCCATTACATTTCCATCTGAAGATGTCTCAAACGGGGGTTATGGAAGACGTGGCGGCGGCGGCGGACGGTGCCGGAGGCAAGTCGAGTTCCAGTGCTGCCGGCCTCCGAAGTCGACCGGGCTCCAGCGAAAGGGACGCGCTGGTGCGGGCGGTCAAAGCGGCGCTGCAGTCCCGGCTGGGGCCCTACGAGCCGCTGCTCACCTACCTGCAGTCGGTGCTGGTGTGGGAGAGACCCTTCCAGTGTCTGCTGCTCTACGTGCTGGTCAACGTTGTGTTCTGGTGAGAATGCAACTTTTTTTTGACATTTCATTAGGTACACGTCGTGCACGTTTTAACCCGGAAAGTTGATGCGAGAGTTTCGAAATGCCCTGGCAAGGATGTAAATGCCAACTTTTGAGAGGCATGCATCTAACGTGATTATTATTGTTATTGTGGTAAGCGATGGCGTTAGAAACGACCTAATTTAGCATTTGATGCATTCTTAGATACTCAGTGAATTTACATATGAATGTATTTAACCACTATAGACCGCAGAAATACCAAAAACATTTTTAAAAAAAAGATTTACTTTTGTCTAAATATTGTCCAATGAAAAAATCTGTATCACTCTGAGGTGTCAGATGCAAACTACAAATTAATGTCAGAACAGCCTCATAATAGTTGACAGTCCTAATTTTATGGTTGGTGAGAGTAACTGTACATGTGAAAAAAATGCATAATTATTAGCCATTTACCATTATACAGTAATTGCATTGGATTTGTTTTTTTGTAACCCCCACCAAATATTGAATAAACGGGGATTCATCATAAATAAGCACTTTCTGCAACAAACAGATGTTGGATCCATGAATAGTTGATTTTGTGGGTGCTAAACATTTTCCCTGCCAATCAATGTCCAACACAGCTTTTTTTTTCTGATTTGGACAAAAAAATGCCATTGGTATTCGATTAAAGTTTGGGCATTGTGTACTCATGTCACTTGTCAGTTTCATTCTGAATAATTTAACATCCCAGTGCCGACGGTGCTCCCGTTTGTGCACCTAAGCTGTGCTCTGGAAGTGAATTAAGCCTTCCCCCCGCAACCAATTTCCATATTTTAGAGCTATTATATTCAGGTTAGGGTTAGGGTGCTCACACTAAAAGTATGACTATGAAAACATTTTGATCGGCTGTTAAGACTGCTGCACTTGCGGTGAGTGTTTGTATGGTTTTGTTGTTTGTCGGGTCTTTAGCGTCTAAATCTAATTTTCCAGATCTTTGCACTTTCCAGATCACATGGCTAACCTCAATTACAGGCCTTACGATGCCAACAAATTCTTGGTCAGGTTAATCGCTCGGATGCAGCTTTTTCTGTGTTATTGTTTTGCGGCAAAAACAACCACCATCATCATCATATTGTTATGTCTCGGCGCAGAATTGATGGCGTCATGTCTAAGATATAAGCATTGGGTGTGCGTGACAAGCCTTACGTAACAGTCTTGTATCATTCCGCACAGTCTTTTTTCATTGGCTGTTTGAACAAGTGGCATGTGTCGTCGCCCTTGACGAGCTGACGTTGTCCCGCAGGTTCTTTGCGCTGACGACTCTGCGTCTGTTGTTTCTGCTGGCGTGCGGCCTGGCCGCCCTTGTCTGCGTGGACGCGTGGAGGAACACGATCTGGCCCAAGCTCAGAGGTGCTTACACGTTTTGTTCTCTGCAAGCATAATGTGCGGTCCGAACGGAGGCGATGAGCCACCTGCTGCCCCTCCCCCTCCAAAGGCTGGACTCAAACAAGGGATGTGTGTGTCACCTCCAGCAGTTAATATCCCATTCTTGCTTCGAAGCGTGCCCTCTCGTAGTGTCCTGATCTTGACAAGCGGCGCAGACGTTGCCTGCTGACTGGTGCCTGTGAGATTAATCTGGCCTATTTTTGGATGGTAGGAAAAAACAACAAAACAAAACGTGAAGTCACCATGTGGATCAGTAGTCAATCTGTGAGCAACACGACAGAGCAGAGCAGCCTGTTAGTTCCCCCTCCCCATGTAAGAATAAAATGTAATTGCACATCCATTACAGTAGGTGGCAGTGGCGCTTTCATTTATTTCAGGCAAATTGATTTTTTTTTGTGACAGACAAAAAAAAAACATGCTAATAAAGTTGTTCTTTGTTGTAAGTTGGTCTCTATTCCTTTATTTTATTTTATTTCATTTTTTTAACGTTAGTAAGACAGGTGCACTGTCGTACGCTGAGGATGCCCTGTAATCGATATTCTCTCTTCTCCACAGTCAGAAACCAGGATGAATGTGAAAGTGAAAGGTCGGTCACTGCAGTCGACTTTTTGTCTTTCTGACAGTATTACATTTGAAACTTTTTTTAAAAAAATAAATGGATGCAGTGATGTTGTGTTATGCTGCTTTCATGTGTAGTTGGGGCCTGGTGCAGCCCGGCATCCTCAGCGTACCCGAGTTGTGCCACCACGTCGCCGAGGCTTGGGTCAGTGCCATCGTCGTTGCGTCCAACCTGGCGCACTTCAAACGATTCAACCCCGGCAGGGTGAGGACAATACGACATACGTGAAAATGTTTTTACGATGAGTGGTATAAAACGAAACTGCATAATCGGTTGCGAATGCGTTGACCCTCACAATACCAGTCAACAAATTTTTGCGACCTATTTTAATCTGAGATGCAAGTAAACTCAATATTTTTCCACTGATTCCTAATCTGAAAAAAAAATAATTATATATTAAATTGCAATGCTGAGGAAGGGGGTGGGGGGAAATTACTATTAAAATATTTTTCAAAATGGAAACGTGTGCACTTGTGTTCTAGTTTTGCATCCTGACCTGCTGCCTCTTCTCCTCGTTGGCCGTGATTGGACGGTACATTCCGGGGTTGGTGCTCTCCTACTCGGCTGGTGAGTCCCGCCAGGCGCCGGTCCCTTTAAAACAGAGAAAAAAAAAAGATAAAATAGCAAGGTCATAGTCCAAGAGGTCAGATGTTGTTAAACTCCTGATTTACTTGGGGCGCTGTGGATAATCTGAAATTACTCGTCGGATCCATTTTGGCTAATGAAGAAGAGAAAAAAGATGTTTTGGTAAAAATTCTTCATGTTGTCCAGTGTTGGTGATGCTCCTGGCCCCTCTGGCGGCGTACCACAGGGTTTTTCAGCGCGTGTTTGTGAAGCTGGAGCCAGTCCTGCAGCGGCTGGACTTCAGCGTTTGCGGATACATGATGTCCAAGCCGCTCGACAACCAGTGTGAGAAGCCTCGTCGTCACACAACCCTTCACTTGGACTGTGCTTTTTCACTAAAGTCGCCTCGATGTTTTTTTGTTTTATTTTTTGCATATTCTCTGCAGTCCTGCGCATGCCTCTACATGGCGTTATCTCAGGTGAAGGAAGCGACAGCGAGGAGGAGCTGGCAGCCTTCTGTCCTACGGTCAGTTTGTGTCACAAAAATCTGGAGAAAAAGAAAATCCACATTGTCAAGGGTCTTATACAAATGAAACTCGTTGACATCACCACAAAAAACATTTGCGATTTAAAAAAAAAAAATCTCAAGAAAAGCAACATAAGGTGCATTTTTTCCAAATGTTAACCTTCACTCTGTTACCAATTCCAGTTGCAAGAGTTTTTTTTTTTTAACTGATTAAAATGACAACTTAGCGGCAAGTTTGTTTGCTAGGCTTTAGTGTTAAGATTGAGTCAAAACGTTCTCTCTTTCAGTTTGACGACATCGTCGTGGCAAAGGAACTCGCTCTCACCGACTCGGAGCACTCCGATGCTGAGGTTTCCTACACTGACAATGGCACGTTTAATCTATCCCGGGGCCAGACGCCGCTGACCGAGGGCTCCGAGGGTGAGTTATTTTTCCATCTTCCTGTCTGGGCAGCATTGTGACCGGAGGCTGATAGAATACGAATGGATCTTCCTGTCCATGTTTTAGTCTTCATGTTTGTTCCCCGCACTCTTTCAGAACTGGAGAGACACAGTGACGCCGAGGAATCTTTTGCTCAGGATCTCCCAGATTTCCCTTCCATCAACCCAGATGCCACCCTAATGGACGATGACGACGACACCAGCATTGGACTCCCCAGTCTGGCTCTTTCCGGACTGCAGAGTCACCGCACCTCCGTACTGGACGTGGACGCTCACCTGGACTCGGACCAGGAAGACCTCGACGCCGAAATGTCCCTCAGTGGCTTGCCGCCCGCCTCCGACTTCATGGGCGACATCGCTAGCAACATGATCCGGGCGGCGCTGGTCGGCGCCATGCAACCTCGCCGACCGTCCGCCCAACACAGGCAAGCTCCCCCCAAGGCGGGCGCCCACCGCAGCTACCGCAAGCAGTCCAGCTCGGAGTTGGATACGGACTTTGACGTGGAGGACTTTGAGATGCTGGATCAGTCAGAACTGAGCCAGATGGACCCCGTCGGAGAAGGGCAACGTAGAGAGAGTCAGGGCTCCAACTTTCTGTCCAGCCTGCTCGGTAAACCACAGTAACAAAAAACAAACGTTACAAAACATTTAATGAGAGTTGGAGTCTTAGATAATAGCAAAATATATGTTCATGTTCAATCCCAGCCCCATGTGGTCAATATCACTTTTGGCACTGTGAATATGTCACGGAAGACTCAGTTGGATTGGTTTGATAATGAATCATCGGCTTTTTATTTCTTATTTTGGGCGGGGGAACCATGTCATAACTCTTTACAGGGTGTGAGTTGCTGCATTCAAAATGCTGTCATTCAAATGTCGCCGTCTTTCCCACAGAGGGCTGGACAAGAAGAGGGCTATCTAACAAACACGGGACCAAATCCAACATTCCCATTTGAGCCATCCGTGTTGCTTTCCCAGAAGCGTGTTTATTCACAAGTTACCAGAGTTGTGCTGCTGGTTTTTTTCCCCTTAAAGTTCTCCGTGGTTGTCCAAAGTTGCACATCTCTATCCAGAAGACAATCTAATTTTGACATTAAAAAGTGCACGAGATATTTTAAATTTTATTTCTATCCTCCAACCAATTGAAAATGGCAAATATTGTACCCCAATGCTTTTCCTATTTTTGTGTGATTTTCTTTTTTGCTGCGTGAACAAATTCAGGATTTGTCTCACGCCCTATAAATGACAATGTTTAAACAGCTCAATGTAAGTGAAAGTCATCAACTTTTCTTTTTTATCAAGAAATATACGAACAACAGTTTAGAGAGTTGCACTTGGTTTACTTTACGTAAACCATGACAGTATTTTAGTTTGTAAAAGTGGCCCATGAATCTTGCTTGTATGCCGTGACTTTATGAAAATATGATTTGGTCATCCATACTGTAAGTGAGCCACAGTTAAATTTTTATCTGAATTCTAGACTTTTAGCGTGTGATTTTGAGAAAATCACATTAGCTGCACAGTAAAACAGCTGGATTCACTTTACAAACAACATTTGACAGTCTGCTGACTTGTGCATTTTCTTCTCTGCAATAGTTTTTATGTTTTGATGTGCAAATTATATTGAATAAACTTTTCAACTAAAGCGCTTGTCTTTTTGTGTGAGAACCCCAACAAAAACAACTAAACAGGCAAAGAACATTTGACAGTCTGCTCGGTTGTGGTAGTCTCGATTTTGCTGTCATTTACAATTTTAACCTATTTTGGAATCGTTCTTTTCACCAGCCGGACGGTGTTCATCCAAACTTTCTGGGCAGGTCGATACTAGCAGGCAACATCCACCATGGCAGTCATCGATTCTACTCCCAGCTGACTCTTGTTTACAAATTACTCAGCGCGCTGCTTCAACTTCTTCTACCCCTAACCACTGCAATAACAGGCTCACTACACCCACCTACAGGCCATACAAGCTGCTCTCATCATTATCCCCCTCACTAGCGCTCCCTACAGGCCCCCGCTATCAATACCACCGCCGACCAGACAGTTTCCCCATTCAGACCATCATAGGCAGACGCCCCCCCCCCCACGACACACACACCAAACAAAGCGATTTTAACACAGTATTAACAGTGTTAGCACTTCCCATTTCTGCGACCATGAGCACACGTCCAGCCTATAAATTAATCTGAACGTGCGCTCTCTTTTAATGATGTAATCGATCGTTAGTCACTAAAAACAAAATTATTACACTAAAATATTCAGATTTATTGATTATATATATGTTTTAAATGCATAATTATTTTACACTTTACAGTAAAGACGTAGCTGTGTGGGAGCTTCCAATGGGTTCCAAGACATTTTGGTGCGCGTATTGTTGATGAATGATCTATTTGCGACGAATCATTGCGCGCGAAACTCAGTTTGGAAAGAAAGCGGAAGCGACTGTACGCAAGTTGAACATGAGTAAAAAGGACAACAGTAAGTTATCATCTTGACTGTAATGATGTGTCGGTTTAATTTGTAGTAAAGTTAAACTGTTAAAATCTTTAGTTGGAAATTCATAGTCAAGCATGAGCCTTGCATGCTAGCTAGCAACGAGAGATATACAATTCAAGCCGTCAAACCTAAGTGTGCTTACGGTACATTTCCACAATTAAGGATCAATAAATACAGTATACGTACGCATATTTTCATCCACACAGGCGCCGCAGTCATTCTCGCCTACCTGAATGAAAAGAACCGTCCTTACAGCTCCCAGGATGTCTTCTGTAACCTACAAAAACAGCACGGATTGGGCAAAACGGTTAGATTTAGATTTGAGAAGTTGTGTTTAAAACAAATAAAGCATTGTGAAGGTTTTTTTTTGGTCCCCAGGCAGTGGTCAAATCCATGGAGCTGCTGGCCCTGGAGGGCAAGATAAAAGAGAAGATTTACGGCAAACAGAAGATTTATTTTGCTGATCAGGTTAGTTGAATGTTAATAGCCCCCCAAACATCGTTCATGAAGTACTTGCCATAAACAAGCCTGCTAGTCGGAAGCCCCGACATTGCAGTGGCCAAGTGCTTAACTGGGGCTACACAACAATTCTGTCGGTGCCGTGCCAATCCTCAGACCGGGTGTAATGCCAATGCCATCCTTAAGTCTCTCAGGTCCCCCGAGTATCGAGTATTTACCTGTGTGGCGACGTCTGCATTTTTTTTTTCTTCTTCGCAGTCTCAGTTTAAAGATGTGAATGATGCAGACCTGAAGGTTATGGACAGTCATATTGCTAAACTCAATGAAGAAATGCAGGTCCTCAACCAGAGCTGCAGACATCTGGAAGCAGGTACAGTAGCCCCCTGTTGTTCTCCAATGAGAAAGCATCTTGAGTCCAAATATTTTTTTTCGAAGAAAATAAACCTGCATAAAAGAAAATTCTTAAATACAACTAATATTTGTATCCCCAAGTACATGCACTTTCAGTTAAAGAAAACATTATTTTGGCCGCGTAGTATTTTTCCATTTGAACGCCATTCCTCATTCGTGAATATTTATTTTGCTTTTGAAAATAATTATTTTTCAAAAAAGTGACTTTTAATCTTGCAAAATTAAAATTGTGAAGGAAAAAAAAAACCCCATGGACTTTTTCCTGATCGGGAATTTGTAGCTCAGAACATGATTTTCTGAGAACAGCACTTCTCTGTTGCAGAGTTGAAGGAGCTCAACAACAGCCTGACTTCACAGGAAATGACATCAGAGATCACTCGACTGAGAAACGAGTGTTCAGGATGTCATGAGCGTCTGGACAAAATAAAATCGGCCACCGATCACGTTACACCCGAGGAGAAAGACATGGTTTAGTTCTTTTTTTTTTTTAAAGTGTTGAACACCCAATAATGAAATGCATTGCTTCAGTGGTATTAGACTTTGGCTCAATCAGTGCGAAATAGAAATAATTCTGTATTATGCATTTGAAATTAGCGTCATCCAAAATATTTTAATTGCAGGTTTTGAAAGAGCACAATGTTTATGTAAAAGAGTGGCGAAAGAGGAAGAGACTGGTAATAAGAGTTTAAAGCCTTCTTAAATATTGTCCTATTCACCGATCACGTGTGGAAACTAGTTTTGCTCGATTCTACTCAGGCTTCAGACATGATGGACACAATCCTGGAAGGGTATCCCAAGAGCAAGAAAGAGTTCCTGGTGGGTGAAATCAAACTTTTGAGAGTTTTATCGCAACACTTTTTTTTTTTTTTTGGAAAGCGCAACATATCTGTGGTGTTTTCCTTTCAGGAGGAGGTTGGCGTGGAGACTGATGAAGACTACAAGGTGGTTGTGCCATCTGTTTGAAAATCAGTTTGCTCCATTTAGAAGAATGTATCAAACAACTCTGGACCTTGATTCATGAATATGTTGTATTTTGTACATTTTACATGTTCACCTTGCACTTAAAAGCTGAGTGCGACTGTTTAGTTTCCGGTTCAGGATCACTAACAAGCTTAATAAATTGGCAACACGCACCATTTAGCCAAAGGAATAAAAAAAAAAAAAAAAAGCTTTGCTGGATCTTGTCCATGTGTCTGGACAGTGTTTCATAAAATGTAAGACAGTTCACTACATTATTTCAGACACTTAATTTCACCAGGAAAGACGGTCAGATAAGGAATTATCCTGGCCTCAACAGAGTAGCAGCACATTCAAAACCACGCTAACATTAAACGCATAAGCAAACATCAAACGCATATCATCAGTAGAAACATGAAGGGAACAATGTTGCGGTTTGCCTTAAACAAACAAGCAGAGGGGCAGTTGAAACCCAATAAACCAAAATACTGAACTACTGTGGAGGTTGTACAGCTATGTCCGGAAAACGACGACATCTAGAGTTGAATTGTAAGAGAATGAACAAGAATAAGCCAAGGACAGAACCCTGAGGCACACCATCGGTTAAAAAACATTTTAGCATGTACACAATGACGTCTACTTGTGCTATTATAGTTATCCAACCACACCACTTAACTGTTCAGTAATCGAGAGCTGAGAAGTCCTTGTTTTGGGACATCATGAGCCACGATATCAAATGCTTTGGATAAAAGAAGGCTACAGCGTTTGTCAATACAATCGGTTACTGCTTGGTGTCATTGTGCGTTTTCAGATAGAAATGAAGCAACAACAACAAAAAAAGTATTCCAAGTCGCTTCTGATGAAGGCATTTGAAGTCATTGATAAAAGTACTGTCATCGGGACAATTAGCTCCCCGCCATTTATTTACAAATCACATCCTAGTTTTCTGTACAAAAGACAGCCTAGGAGCCCCTGACACACTGGCAACGGACACCCTTTTAACTTGGCTCGGTTACCGGTTTGCAAGGTACCGATGCAGGATGAAGTTGGCCTGGGAATTAGCCGGCTTGCGAGGTAGTATCAGAGGCGTAACGGGCTGATCGGCGCGAGATCGAAAAGAGAGTATGTCCAAGCCCCCTTTTGTCGTGCTGACATCGCCACGCATCTCATTATCTTGAGGCCAGAAGCTGCCCTGGACATACTCTCAACATCTTGCTGCTTTGAGCAACTCCTGAACGGAACAGGCAAATAAATGCGAGCTTTACGGTCACACCTCTGACGTGCAAATTTACTGGGACTGCGGTGTGGAAGCAGCTAGTGGAGATTGTAGTGCTTGTCGTTTGATACTTCACATAATATGGAAAATCTCACGCCCTGCAAAAGTCTGTTTGAATTGTCCTGTACCAAGGCGGCTCCTCTCGGTGCTGATGTCGTTAAGCCATCAATATGGACTTAACATTGTCTATGTACACTCACTGGCCATATTAGGCACATCGGCACAATTTAGTAAAATCTCTACAACGTCTGGCAAAGAATCTCTTTGAGCAGCGAGTGAGCCCTGAGCGAGAAAAGTCACACCCTCTTCAATATCTCGGTAACATCCCCGAGGCCTCCGTTTTCACATAATCCGCTGTCAGCTTTTGAAAACGTGACTGCTTTGTCTAAGGACACGTTATCGCAATTGTCAAAACGGCTCAAATCGTCAAAAATCAGACAAACATCAAGTGTGCCCCACCCCAGCCCCCGCAACTAACATATATACACAATCATGTGGCGTCACGGCCCGCGTCAGTAGAGCTGCCCGTTGATCTGCTGTAGCACGCCGACCACAAATTCCTTCAGCATCTACAGTGGGAAAGAAGGCAAAAAAACTAAAACATAAAATGCCAAGTTTTGAGCGGAGCGAGCGCATGCGGTAGAAGTACCAGTGGCTTGCAGCGCTCCTCGATCCAGTTGATCACGGTGGCCGACAGTTCCTGGAAGCTATTGACGGACACGGAGCTGCTGAAGGAGTAAAAAAGCGAGTCCATGATGCTTTGGAAGATGTTGAACTTGATCTGGTCCGACACCTGGTTCGCACCCTGCTGCGGATGGCTCTGGTACGCCTTCACAATCTGCTCATAATTCCTATGAGGTGAAGATATGTGACAATGTCACCCATGTTTTCACACGATACCAAAAACATTTGTTTCATAAACGCCCCTAAGAGTCGCCTTCACCCTTGCAGTTAGCCGACAACAAAACCGCCACAAACTGCGTACCCGACGACTCACGTTTTCATGATCTTCAGCGCGGTCACTTCTTTCCTTAGGCGGGAAACTTCCTCCTCCTGCTTTTTCTTCTCCTTGTGAAGAAACTTGATGTATTCGATGGCTGCAAACAGAAACGGATGTGTCGTCGTTACGTTTGCCGGATGCGCCCGCAAAGGCCTTTTTCAGACTGCGTTTGGTTTTCTTGGCATTTGCTGCAGTGTTGTGCGTAAAATAACGCCAGCGTCCCGGGGTGGGGGGGGGGGGGCAAGCTTGTCCATATTTGGCGCTGACGTAGCAGCCTAGTGGAAGTAACAGGGATGCTTTTCACGCTGGTTTCATCGAAAAGCAGACCGCACCTCGGCAATTTGTATTTGTCATTGCGGCAAACGAGAGGACCTTGAGGAGGAAGAGGGAAACTGACAATGTCGGTGCTCAACTGTGGTCACGTTCTTCATTGTTGACCTTTTCAGACCTAATATTCCTTTCGCGTCGTGCTAAACCATCGGCACAATTGCAGCATGCTGATATTTTACTTCCCCGCCCACCGTCGTGGTTAGTTGATGATGCTACAACCTGCAAGGAGCTTCGCCCCAACATGCAGCCAGCTGGTGTTCCCTCAGCAAGGAATGCATCCCGACAGGCATTGAGGGGGAGGGACGACAGCTTGCGTTAAAACCAAGTCATGTGACCAAAAGAAGAATGCGTGGGACAGGAGATTGTACGTTTATTTCCATTTTTCAGTATGGTGGGTGTGAAATGACTCCCTGACGGTGCAACTATTGGCTGTGACAAACAGCAGCTTGTTTTCATTCCAACTTCAGCTGCTGCAGCCAACACGAGTGACTGTAATGATTGATTCGGTGGCACTTCAAACATCTCACCGGTCCTTTTCTTTTATATAATAACCACATCAACAATGAGAAAGTGCTTTTGAGAGCAAAATAAGGTATTTACAAGAATAAAAATCACCTGTGTATTTTACATTTGACAAACTATTTGCACAGTATTTAGTAGTAGTGTGTGGTAGCGTGTACGTGCGTGTGTGCGTTTTCATAAATCACAAAGGTGACTGTAATGCTCTATTTCCTAAGATCCACCATGTTTTTTTGTTTTTCCTCTCCTACCTTAATAGTCAAACCAAAGATCATCTTTATTTATATAGAGCTTTTGCAAAATATGCAGTGTTCAAGCGTTCTTTTCCCATTAAAAAAATGGTAGTTGACAGTATTAGATGTTGACGCATTCGTTCATGTTCCGGGTGATGCCATTTCAGGTCAATGGCACTCAAAGAGTTAATGAGAAACAAATATTTTATTCATTTATTTTTAACCACTATTTTATTTTCCTTCATGTGTTCTGTATTTGTTCTTATTTAAAGCACTTTGTTAGAGCAGAAACAGTTTCTTCACAGTCCAATTTCTTGTCCTCCGCTAACTCTTCGGACGTTCTAGCCTTGTTGACATGTCGGATTCAAAACAATGTTTGCGATAAGGTTTGTGGTGTCTTACTCTTCTGCAGGATGGTGGCCTTGCTGATCTTCTGAGCTCCCACAGCAAATTCAGACTGCAGGCAAGTCGGAACAACAGACTGCAGGTCATCATAGCCTTTCTGCAGAGGGAGATTAAGCGGCGTCAAATCTCAGGACACAACAGCAGCTCAAATGTAGTCCGAGTCTGAGAACATTTCTCACCTTGATGGCGTCACGCCGCTTCTGCTCGGCCTGCGTGTGCGCTTGCCTCCGCCGATCTTTGCAGGAATTCTTGTATAATGTCTCATGCCTGCAGTCGCTATCCTCATCATCTGTTATCATGTTAAGATGACCGCAAAGCGGGTTTACATATTTTCCCTTCAATTATTTAAAACATTAATTGTCCCATTAAATAACCCGGAGTAGCCTCTTAACTACTTTTCTGCCGCTTACAGATCAACTGTGAAATAATTTTAGAAAATCCCAAACGAACTATTTTCATGTCACAAGTGAACTAATTAAATAAAATACATCAGATAAACCATGAAAAAAAATCATTTCTATTTGGAGATACCTCAGAGAAAGCCCTTGACAGGAAACACACCTGTGTTTGGTACTGAGGAGGCACTTGTTGAGCTGATACTGTTGGCCCTGGACACCAGGCTCCCCGTCCTGGCCGCATCGGCAAAGAGAACTGCAACAAGGAACATTGTTCAATGTTCATCATCGTCATCAGCTTCTTCATGCGGGCAAGACATGGAGAGCGTCAAACTCACCAGGGTCAAAGACGCCATCGCCGAACGCCACGTCTGAGTGCTGAACCGTCACCGGGCAACAGACGACGGAGAGAAGGAAAAGAGGGACAATAGTAAGATGAAGTACAAGAGCTGGCCTACATAAGGACAATAACACTCAAAACACCCACTGAGCACTAGCTTGATGACTTCTTTTCACGCACGCACAAGACCGCAATCACCGCTGTGTTTGCCGCTTAAACCAGGACACCGCCACACAATAGTCACCCAACTTGTGCCCAACACTGCTAAGAGAAGCCAAATGAAGAAAATGTCCTATTTAAAAAAAAAAATCAATAAAAGGCAGGAAAAGATGTGTTTGTTTACTGCACATTCTAAAAGAGTTGTCTAGATAGCTTGCATGTCAGTTGTGGCTTAAAGCAACAAAAGCAGCATGTTTGTTTTGTAGACAAATGGCAACAGACTAACAATTGCAAAAATAATACAAGCATTTAAAAATATTCTACACCATTAATTGAAAAACACAATGAAGGAGTTTTGAATACTTTTTTTTGTTTTTAAATATAGCAGTACAGTATCTTCATGTGCCCTGCGATTGGCTGGCGACCCGTTCAGGGTGTTTATGCTTCTAGCCTGAAAGTTATCCGTGACACATCGATTAAAAAAATATTAATACATTTAAAAATAACAGAAACACACCTTTTAAAAATGTATTTAAAAGTAATCACCATGAAATCAACATAATCATGAAAAACAAATACAACGACAAAAAATTACATGTGTAATAAATGATGTATATTCCATGTTTCCTTCATGAGGAGCCATATTTCCATTGATAGTGAGAGTGATGTTACAACTCTGATGGACATCAAAAATATCGGGGTTTTTTTTCAATGAATTAGGATATTAACAAAACGGTTGACCGAGTAGTTTATTTCCAAAGCATATTTTAACACGCATCTGACACTAGACTCATTCAACAGTTCCATAACTCGCTGACTGCAAACTGATTAAAAAATCCAAAACTTACTTCACAAACACACTTTTCAAAGTAGAAAACAACAACAACAATCAAAAAAATAGTTCTCCTTTTCGATGAAATTAAATAAAAACACTGACTGCCCAAAACGGCGTTTATTACAGGCTTGCGATAGCAGACACGCACACAAAAGCCTCACAACTACACTCACTTGACAAGCAAGACAACAAAGCTCGACTCACTGACAGCCAGTGCGGCCGAAAGCGAACCAACGCACGACGGCTTACTTGTGGCTGATGTCACAAAAGACTTGTAACAAGACAAAAAAAGATGATGTTTTTTACGAACACACGACTCGAGTTTACCTTGCCGTGGTCCTCGGGCGACGTTGTCGGATCCGCCATTTTGGATGTCCGTAATAACGTTGGTGCGTTCGCGGTCCTTCTGGTAAACTTTGCATGCACCCAGAGCCAAACGACTCCCTCCGCTATCAAAACGCAGTACAAGATCAGCTGGCAAAGTAAGAAGTGCTGTCTTTAAATGGTCGTGAAAAATTCACTTGAACAGAATGCCGGCTTTTATTGTCAACGTCAAGGCATTGTGACTGACTCATGTGGGTGTTTGTTCCATTTTTTTTACAAGCACCCCTCAAATGTCACAGGCCGGGATGCAATAGTCCATTTAAACCACACGGTGTCGCTGTTTCTCTCTTGGATCACTTGACTGGCCTCCAAGCAAGCTGGCCTCCCTTAAAGGGTAAAGATCAAACCCAAGGGTGGCTTCAAGTGAAAAGTAGCCAGTCTATGTGATACAAAAAGACCATGTCATCTTTAACCTCAAACATCTACATCCACCCTAACAGTTTCTACCACAATCCTCACCCTGTGTGTGCGCTCCACCCTGTGTTCGTTGCGTTGTCGCCATGTACAGGAAGTTACCCTTCTGCTTTTCTGTTTGTGCGGTTTCTGTCTTTCTGCCTCGCAGAGTGTGTCGCCTTCCGCTCAGAACCCGCACTCAGAGCTCTTCTCGAGGTGTTGTTCTTCCATCCTTAACCACCTCGCGATGCAGCCCCTCTCTCCACAAGGCCTCATCTAGGCCTACGCGCTCTTTCAGGGTGAGCACGGACCGCTCTGGTATGTGCTGATTTCTCGGGAAAAGTTTTTTGTGCACGGCTTTCCTCCTGGATTACTTGTGGAGATTAGTGATGGGGAATGCCGGGGGCTCGGAGCAGGAGTCACTGCCCGACGGCCGCGAGTCCAGGAGCTCGGTGGGCACAGCGTCTGTCATGAGCGAGCCCGGCGCCCCGACGCTGCCCAAGAAGCAGCCGGCTCCCACCAAGCTGCCCTTGCCTGCTGATGAAGAGCTGGAGGAGCGCTTCAATGTAGTGCTGGTGAGTGAAGAACAGGTTTTAAACTCACTGTAATAATCCCACTGAGGTTCCGACTCAGAATTAGGCACAAATCACCTGTTTTGGAGTAAATTAACAATTTCAAATGTTTACAATGTACAGGGCAGTGCAAAAGTAGGTATGTATTTGGAAGACATTTTGTAGAGTTCTTTATTATTTACCATCTTTATTCGTGTCTATGTTCGTATTTACATACAAACACTCTCGGCACAGGCTAATGATTGGGATAGGTATACGAAAAGCAGCAGCAACAGAAACTAGGAACAGGAATGTGGAAATGCTAAAGGCCATGTGAGCACGCAGCATGAGACCTTAATGGTCATTTGTATGTTACTCATGATAACTCTTAAAGAAAGCTGTCTTTTACGCTCCCACAGTATTACGGATTACAATTGCATACAGGGCCAAAATAAACGGTTCATCGGCTATATAAAGCCTAAAAACCGTGAATTACCCACAGCACTTCAGAGATCAAAACAATTACAAAAATGAAATGAAATGTAAAAAAACCAACAAGTTTGGCACCACGACTTGGTACGGCATGCGATGCGTGCAGGCCCTAAAGAGGAAGTGGGGCAACACACCACTGACACAGACCAGAAGACCGGAAAGCAGCATGCTTTCAACATGCTGCACTCGAGATGTTTCTATTTTCATCATTCACTATGATCTCGTCACTTTTGAGTTTATAAGCGATCATATTTGGTTTAAGTCGTAGGAAGTTGATATTCAAAAACGACCAGGTGGATTGATTTCTCCCATCCGTTTGCTGAAGAAATTACTTCTGAAAACAAATAACTTAGTTCTACTTGTTGTGTAACATTTTTATTACCAAATAAACAATACTACCAGTACTACTATTACTACTAGTGATTATCATTACTATTATTTTATTGTTGTTGTTATTGTATTTTATGCCATCACGAGTATAAAAATGTACCTTTTCATTATTTTTATTCCCTGAACACATTGTTTTCTGCTCTCCAATATTTTTCTTTTGAGAATTAGCAGGTACAGTAGTTCCAAGCGTGGGCCTTTACATTTTTGACACAATTTCCCACTTTAGGAGAAGTGGAATAAACAATGCATTTTTTTTTTCCATTTGCTGGCCGCACCCACTCAGCCATTGAGTATGACGTCAATTCCTGTCTGAGCCAAACGATTTAGGAGGAAGTGCAATGAACAGAAGCTAAGTGTTTAGCAAACAAGCAATGAGCACATGTTTGTCACGTCTAAAAGCGAGAGCCTACCTGAACTTGGCTCATTTTTTTGGGTGGTCAAGGGTTCGTCTTGATCATTTAACTGTCAAACCACAATGAAAGCAAGAGAAAAGACGCCAGCTTGACAGAAAAGACGCGTAGGAGGCCTTCACTCACCAGGTCCTTAAGTACACCGCGATAAACAAAAGAAAAGTTAGGAGTGACTCAATCAAAGCATACTTTGAATTTGTTGGATGACGTTGTGGATAAATATAATTGACCAATGACAACATAAGTGAATAAATACACTTTTCTATACTGTTCACTGAAATTAACTTGCTTGCTAATTTGCAAGAGGCAGTACGGAACAAAATGGCCGCCCCCTGATATGGTTATAAACAGGGAGATTTTTCTCCTTGATTTCTCCTTGATTCATTTTCTACAAACGCAATATCAATCTGTGTTTAGATTAATAAAGGGGCATAGGACATATAATCGTAAAGAAAAAATGCTCTTAATTCAGCTTTAAAAGACATAAGGTCCTTGGCAGAGCTAAAGAAAAAGAGTAAAGCTTGAAAGTGCTGGATTTAGTGGGAATGGTGTTGTGTGCATTCTTTTTTTTCTTCTCAGAATAACAGTTTGGTCACAAAACATCTCTGATATTGCCAAATAAAAGAGCTAAAAAAACTACGGGTTAGTAATAAGAATGTTACTGTATTTCAGAGCTACATGAACCTGCCACCAGATAAACTGCAGCTCTTGAGTCAGTATGACAACGACAAGAAATGGGAGCTAGTCTGTGACCAGGTACGTTGTTTTATTTTACATATTGTAATTTTAAATATAATTTATTCTAGGTTAAATATTTTAAATTGTGTTTAATGTAATTAGATTTTATTTACATTTTATTTTTATTTCTCAATTTCAATTTTATCATGTTTGCATTTTATTTAAAATTTCAAATGTAATTTCAAAATGCATTACCCTTTTATTTTTCATTGTACGCCACTTTTATTTTTGTACATATAATTTTTACCTTTTTTAAAAATGGATTGAGATTTTCATTTTCAAGAAGTTGATTTGACAAAGCATGCAGGTTGTGAAACATCCTGGATCCGCGCCTACACATAGCACGCATATGTGGTTAAGCGCAATGATAAAACCGCAAAGGTGTCAGCATGATAACAGTGTCGGATGATGGCACACATCGATTAGTCTGTGTTGCCGTGTGTTAGTGTGTGTCGTTCAGATCACTCCTCTCTGCTATCTCAGGAACGCTTCCAGGTGAAAAGTCCTCCGTCCACGTACCCAGCAAAGATCCGGAGCTTTTACCAGGACCAAGTGGTGGTGGCTCGCCGGGTCAGTTAACTTGATCATCCCTCATCTTGTTTGTACTATGCAGTAGGGCCCAACCGATGAATCGGTTGCATCGGTCGATATTAGCTCGTTTCAAATCGGCAAATATTTGCAGATTATTTTGGAGATTTTTGTCAACTGTTCAATTGTTTTTTAAAAATCACATTAACACATTACAACATATGACAAAGAATTCACCCTCCAAAGAAAAAAAAAAACTCTTGCCCGATTTATCCTCTCCGCAAATTGTCGGAATCGGCACCTGCAAAAAAAAAAATGGGTGAGGTGCTACTTTGTAGTCCAACGTTATGTTGTTTATGATTTTAATGACTTAAATGCTCTGCTGATGCTTGTTCATCAGAAGAAAAAAATCCAAGATGCCACCAAGGTCCTCAAGGATTTGGAAATATCCCTGCGCACCAACCACATCGGGTGAGCAACATGAATTCACCCAAAATAAGTGAATGCATTCCGAATCTATAACTGTTTGAAATGTAATCATCTCCTGGGACGACTTTGTGTCTTACAGTTGGGCTCAAGAGTTCCTCAATGAGCAGAATAAAGGTCTGGATGTGTTGGTGGAGTATTTGTCTCAGGCCCAGTGCGACGCCCCGTGAGTAGCGCAGCGGCAATAGCTCGAAAAGCTTTCCGATATTCCCCCAGCCATCCACCAAAGTCACCTCTGATATGGCATTTCTCCTGCAGGTTTGACGTGGAGAACGAGAACGGCGGTACCCTGAGCGACAGATCGAGGCCTGTCAATGGGAGGTCCATTGAGGACTTGACCAAGATCGGTGGCGGTGGCGGCGGCGGTGGCGGTGGCAGTGGCGGCGGCGGCTCGCACTCGCACGGGGTGACTCGGGCGGCACGAGCGTTCACAGTGAGGTTAGAATGTCTCTACAAAATCGAGGTTATCTTTTGCATTGACAGTCCACCGCGGACTGACGCTTATGCTGTCATCATGAACAGAATCAGCTCCACTATTGGGAACAAGATGCTCAAGAAGTCTCATTCACCAAGTCACAGAGATGACGTGCACGTGTGCATCATGTGCCTGAGGGCCATCATGAACTATCAGGTACCACAGTTATTTGCGTTCATGAAAATGAACAAAATGACTCACAACTGAAGAAACACAAGAATGGCTGAAAACATCCTCATGTTGTCCTATATCTGCTCTGGTCATGTTTTACCTTTTTGTTTCAGTCGGGTTTCAACCTGGTCATGACGCACCCGCGTTGCGTCAATGAGATCACGCTCAGTCTGAACAGCAGGAATCACAGGTGTGTGTGTGTGTGTGTGTGTGTGTGTGTGTGTGTGTGTATATGTACCTGTGACATCATCATCACTTGTGTCTTCTGTGACAGGACCAAGGCCCTGGTGCTGGAGCTGCTGGCTGCCGTCTGTCTAGTCAGAGGAGGACATGACATCATCCTGTCGGCCTTTGACAACTTCAGAGAGGTTCTGTCATAATAATCACATTCGTAGTAATAATAATGATCATAGATACAGTATCAGTAGACGACACACTCCTTCTGTTAATACTCACTTTGCTCGTGCACCCCATGTGGGCAAAAAGGTGCAATGCACATACAATATGAACACTTATCTACATTTCACCCCAAAATTA
Organism: Hippocampus kuda; assembly: GCA_901007745.1. Classification (NCBI taxonomy): domain Eukaryota; kingdom Metazoa; phylum Chordata; class Actinopteri; order Syngnathiformes; family Syngnathidae; genus Hippocampus; species Hippocampus kuda. The sequence continues at coordinate 25,154 of CAAKHF010021486.1, forward strand.
TATTATTATTATTATTATACAATATACGCTGTATGTTACTGATATTTAAATAAAACTGCATATAATTGTTTTTTTGTCCTCCCTGTCAGGTGAGCAAAGAGAAGTACCGCTTTGAGAAGCTGATGGAGTATTTCGTCAATGACGATTGCAACATTGACTTCATGGTGGGTCCTACTTATGTTTTGTAGCGCGTAAAATTGTATAATCATTTGAAAAAGGTTGTTACAAATGGAATCACATCAATTTGCAGGTGGCCTGCATGCAGTTCATCAACATTGTGGTCCATTCCGTGGAGAACATGAACTTTCGCGTGCACCTGCAGTACGAGTTCACCAACTTGGGCTTGGACAAATATCTGGAAGTGAGATGACTTTGCCGTCGTACCTAATGAAGTGTCCTGTGAAAAGAGTTCACCGATGCGCATCACGCGTATCGTCCATGTATTTTAGAGTCTGCGGCAAACAGAGAGCGAGAAGCTCCAGGTGCAGATTCAGGCCTACCTGGACAACGTGCTGGACGTCGGTGCTCTATTGGAGGACGCGGAGAGCCGAGGCGGCGTTCTGGAGCACGTGGACCAGCTGCAGGACCACAACGTTCAGGTGGGCTACGTTGACCGCATGAGTGCGGCGTAGGTCGTGGATGTGTGCTCAGATGTTCCTTGCGCTGTCCTTTTCAGCTCAATGCTCAGCTCCAAGAGATGGAGTCTCAGAGTGCCGAGAAGATTTCCGAGCTCGAGACTCAACTCATGCAGGCCACCAAAGAGGCCGAGTTGCTCAAGGTATGTTTATTTACTCACCTGAAGAATGCAGTTTGTTGTTATTCAAGTTATTCATTCCAGTCCAAGCTTCAGTGGGCCGGCTTCACTGCCAAGGGGGACGCCACCACATCCAATTTTGCAGGTGCCCCATAATAGGAGGGAAGGCGTCAATAGTGTTTTCCCATTCCAGGAAAGTCTGAGAGACTCGTGCTCTCAGGTGAGCACCTTGCAGCAGAGGGAACGGGAGAAGGAGCTGGACAGAGAGCGGGAGAAAGAGAGGGAACGTTTGAGCATGGTGGCTTCTCAGGCAACGTCTGAGCTTGAGCAGAAGATCCAAGAGCTGCAGGAGAAGGGTCTGATCTGCTTGACCAGGACCCCCTCAGGAGGTTTGGACATCAAAGTTGTGCCCATCACCGTGACCGATTACGTTGTGGCACCAACAACCCAGGCCGAGGTGGCTTGTGCCACCTCAGATATAGATGATCTATCCATAATCCATCCCTCGGCTCCCTTGACTCCTTCGGCTCCCTCGGCTCCCTCGACTCCTTCGGCTCCCTCGACTCCCTTGGCTCCTTCAACTCCCTCGGCTCCCTCGGTTCCCTCGGCTTCCTCGGCACCTCCACCACCACCACCACCACCACCACCACCTTGTGCTTCTAGAAGAGAGCCACCACCACCACCTCCTGAACCTCTCGCCAAAGGAGGGCTGCTACCACCTCCTCCTCCACCTCCTCCACTTGTGAGTGGAGGAGGGCCACCGCCACCTCCACCACCGCCTCCTCAATTTGCCGCCGGAGGAGGGCCGCCACCACCGCCGCCACCTCCTCCTCCACCTGCCGCTGGAGAACGGCCACCACCTCCGCCGCCTCCACCTGGTGTTTCTCTTCCACCCCCTCCGGGAGCCCCCAGCATTCTGTCTGGTAGTAAGACTTTCTGAGTGGTGGAAGGATCTAGATCCAGATCTAAAATCCTAAAATGATAGTTATTTGGTCTTCTTTGTGTCTCCTCAGGGATGAAAAGTAAGAAGACTATCCAGACTAAATTCAGGATGCCGTTGTTGAACTGGCAGCCTCTAAAACCAAATCAGGTCACGGGAACTGTGTTTCATGAGCTGGATGATGAACAAGTCTTGGAGGTAGTAGGACACACGTCGGACAGAGAGCTGTCTCTGGAGGTCTTGAGATGAGGGCACAAGGTTTATCGTTCTTCTACATCCATCCAGGAGCTGAACATGGAGATGTTTGAAGAACAATTCAAGACTAAGGCGCAAGGTAACTCGACAGACCTGATGAAGGTGAAAAAGAAGTTGGGGCCCAAGGTTTCCAGCAAGACATCTTTGATTGACCCCAACAAGGCCAAGAATTTGGCCATCACGTTACGGAAAGGCGGGATGACTCCTTCGCAAATCTGCACCGCCATCGAAACGTACGGACTGCCTAACTGACCTTCATCATGACTTTGTGGAATTTTAAAGGAAAACAGTCTTGTTGTCGTTTCCCTTTTACAGGTACGATCAGCAGTCCTTGTCCATTGACTTTCTAGAGCTATTGGAGCACTTTATACCCTCAGACTTTGAGATAAAGCTGCTGATCAACTACGAGAATGACGGCCGCCCCCTCGAGGACTTGACGGATGAAGACCGCTTCATTTTGCGCTTCGGCAAGATCCCTCGCCTGAGCCAGCGGATTAACACGCTCACCTTCATGGGAAACTTTCCCGAGAGTGTCAAACGACTGCAGCCGGTGAGTCGAGCCTCATCCGAAAGTGTTGGAACAATGATATGAATATTTGTACTCTGCTACAGCAAATCAACTCCATCATCGCCGCGTCCATGTCCATCAAGTCTTCGGCCAAACTAAAGAAGATCTTAGAGGTCGGTCAAAGAGATTTAACTTTCTCATGAAGGCTTCAGACAGATCCTGACTTTGTCTTTTTTGCATTTAGATCGTTTTAGCGTTTGGCAACTACATGAACAGCAGCAAGAGAGGGGCAGCTTATGGCTTTAGACTGCAGAGTCTAGACCTTGTAAGTGGCTTCCCAAGAGCGTAATGGAGATCAGTGGAGAAGGTTTTCAAGGAATTATGTCAACTTTTGTTTGTCTCACAGCTACTGGAAACAAAGTCCACAGACCGCACGCAGACGCTGCTCCACTTCATTGCCAACATTGTCCATGAGAAGTACCCCGACTTGGCCAACTTCCACACGGAGCTCCACTTTGTGGACAAGGCAGCCCTTGGTACTTGCTCAGGCTTGCGTCTTTTGTGTGACACCAATGCGCCGACTCGAAAGTTCCTGTCTCTTTGCCAGTGTCCTTGGACAGCATCCTCCAAGATATCCGCTCCTTGGAGCGAGGGATGGAAATGACCAAGAAGGAGTTCATGATACAGGATGACAGCCCGGTCTTGAAGGAGTTCATCAAAAGCAACAGCGAGCCATTGGAGTCTCTGAAGAAAGACAGCAAGACTGCTCAGGTTTAGCCTCCAATGCCAACAAGTGAGCTTGTGCGTCAACCTGACCTCAACTTCTCCATTGCGCAGGAGGCTTACTGCTCGGTTGTGGAGTATTTCGGCGAGAACCCCAAAACCACGCAGCCGGCCATGTTCTTCCCACTCTTTGTACGCTTTATCAAAGCCTACAAGGTGAGAATGTCGGGTGGGGTTGCGAAACAGTGGAACATCTGGACCAGATGATTCAGTTTTGTTTTTTTTGGGCGGCAGAAAGCAGAGCAAGACAATCAGCTGAAGAAGAAAATGGAGCTTGAGATGAGCCAAAATCAAGATAGCTCGCCAGCAAAGGCCGGAGGCCATAAGGTAAAATATTTGGGGTGTAATAAGGACATGCATTTTAGATTAGGATTTTTGGCTACAGTGCAGAAGTTCTCACATGGAACAGAGTAGGTAAGGTACAGCAAATATTATAAATCGATGCAGCTCGGTTTCTGGCTAGTGGACGATGTGACTGGCAACGTGCTTTTGGTAGTATGTCAAACTTCATCACACAATATGGGAAGATCAATGCAGACAGAAAAAACATCGAGTTGCAAGCGCACATTTTTGGAGTGTTCAAACTGTTGCAGTTAGTCTCCATACTTGATTTCCTAGCAAAAAAGCAAGCCTGAGAACACCACGGCTGACCTGTTTGTTTTGGGCTGGGTCATGTGATGTTTGAAATTTTTTTGGACTCTATTTTAACTCTTTCTGTGTCTTGATATCCTTTTAGGGTCCCCAGATGCCCAAAATGGACTTCATTGCTGAACTGAAGAGGAAGCAGGTTCAACCTCAGGTGCGCGAGGGCAAGGACGGTGCTTTGGAGGATATCATTACAGGTAAAACCATGTGACAAATGGACTTGTGTGTCAAGTGTTTGCTTGGTCATACCGTTGCCCTTAACTGTTGGTTCTCCACCTTTTAGATCTGAGGAATACGCCGTACCGCCGCACGGAGGGTCGCCGGACAGCTCAACGCGCGGACACCTAAAAGAGACAACAACCTCAAGGCTGAAAGTGGATTGATAAACAAGACGTCAACTTGAAATCTCCTGTCAGTAAAACAACATGATGCTCTGTTGACATTTTTGCAGGAAGTTGCTTTGTAAATAAACACGTACATTCAAGATGTATTTTAATCCAAGAAATCACCGTACATTTTCAGATGTATGCCTGTATTGTTCTTTATAAAATAATAAAAAACAACCTTTTTTCAATTTGAAAAGCTCATTTAATATTTTTGTGACTTTACACAGGCAGGGCCATATATTCGAGGCAAACATAAATTTGTCTGCTTGTGCCACCCAGTCATACATCATCAAAATTACATTGGACCAGCCGCACCACAATTTTGACGTGATCTGAGCAGTCTTAATGACAGACTGACTTTCCGCCACCAAATTATGATTCCGCTGTGCGTATCGTCAAGGACACACGCTAGTTACTTTGGAACGCCCGGAATGACGCAGCGTCGTCTGTCAAATTGGCAAACAGGAAATTGGCACGAAAGTCAGGATACGCCAGCGTTTCCGCGTGCATCTTCGATGAACACAGAGGCCCTTAGTGTTACAGTAACATTCCCATTTTGAATAAGTCATACTATCGACATCGCAGCCACGGGTAATATTAACCCTTTCGCGGACAGCGGTTACTACAGCTTACCATGTTATGAGGTCAGAGGGTGCGTGAAAGGGTTGACATGATGTCTCTTTTTTGGTTGTATTCTTGGCCCTTGCTACGAGACAAGAAATCCACGGAGAATCGGGGGAACTGTACAAGAGGAGCTGCACTTTATTGGACAAACAATCACAGCAAATTATGTACAAAACATTTTGTCACACACATTTCCTCACGTAATGTCATCCACGCTAATAAATGAAGTCCAGAATCATTAGTCTTTGTTTTAAAATTAATTGATATAGATATACTGTATGTATTGTATTGCATATATTTATAATATATCTATGATATTATTTTTTGTTTTTTATGTCACACTAACTACAAACTCTGGGCCGCATTGCACTGGAGCGATCCCATCCTAACATGCCTGCCTTTGATTGACACACAAAACCAAGAGAACATCTCAACGTCACCTTTTCTTTTTTTTAATCCTTTCTTTGAAATTCTTTTTTGAGAAAACACCCATGATCGACATCTTAGTATTTATTTTTTTTAATCATCTTGACTGCACCGTGCAATTGCTTGAGACGATACATGCGTCTGTGTTAATACCTTTGAACCTGTCATTATTCTACAAATAAATAATATTAATAAATCAATAGATTTGGATTTTTGGACATAATTTCTTGGACTGGCTAGGAACGACTTGACTATTTACACAATGTTTGTTTCTTCTACTTTGCGATGCTGTTTGAACACCCACACAGTCATGTAAAAAAACAAAACAGTACATATACTGTATACAATACATACAATAGTGATATTTAAAAAAAAAGATACAAGTTGAACACTTCATTGTTGATCCATCTTTGTGTTTCTGTTTCCCGATTTTTTTTTTTTTTGTAACTGCTTAAGAGCGTTGCAGTCTGATGTGCAGAGTCGGATGCAACATTCAAGTCAAGTGACCTCAAACGAACTTTGTACTTAACGCCATCGAGTGGACAGCACCAAAACACGTACACACAGAATGGGGTGATTTTAAAAAAATGCATCAATAAAGTTTAAAAAGAAAATTTAAAAAATAAACACTTTTTCAAATAAATTATGTTTTGGGTCACTAATTCCTCAATGCATACATTATAGAACATATGTCCATCCAGAAAATCCTAAAATAAAATAAAATAAAAAAGGAGCGATATATATATTACTGAGTCTATACAGATAATATATTTTAAACAAATGTAATAATAAAAATGTCCCACGCATATGAATAAATAATCGCCATATGGAATGTGAAATGAAAAAAAACAAATCTGTACAAAATGATCACACTGTTCATTTATAAAAACTAAAGCGATGAAAACATTTTACAGTAGATCCTCATTTGTAGTCTAAGTCTATATACTCTATGTATATATAAATATGTATATCATAATAATCACACTTTTTTTCACAAGTATACTGTCATACATACACACACACACACACACACACACACACATCTACAGTATATACACAAGCACACACACAGACACACGTATGTAAATAAAATACTTTGCGCTAATTCAAGATTATAGTTATGCCCACCCTAAAGAAGTGTCGTAGAAAGGGTGGTGGTGTTTCAGGGGATTTGGGGGGGGGGGGGGGGGGGGCGGGTCATGTGTCACACCTCGAAGATTAGCCAATGCTGCATTTCTTAATTCCCACTTTTTAATCTGCAAAATTTGAGAAAATGTGCTCAGTGTGCTCTTCTGCCATGCTGATGATGTCACAGGGGAGTGAAACACGGTCTGGGGAACTGGGACGGTTTCACGGTGCAGTCAATGGGCTTCTTTTCTATCCACTTTTAATTTGCTGACACAAATGAGTTGTATTAGCAATGCTTGCAATGCGGAAATCGTTGCCATCCTGTCCTTGTAAATTAACTTTTTTTTTTCACCGAGTCCAAGTCGACATTACTGCTTACTATTTTTACTGCTTTCGTTTAGCTATTACAATTCTTCCAAATTGTATGAGCGGTGGAAAAAAAGATAAAAGAAGAAAAACTGCCATCACAGCGAGGCACTCTAAAGTGGCTGCACAAGTCCAAAGCCCTGGTCCACATAGTGGCTGTCAAGTCGGACTTCTCTGCATGACAGCTAACAACGTGGCGCTCTAAAGCTGTCACGTCAACCCAAAGTAAATCTGTCAAGTAAATCTTAGGAAAAAAAAATCCCCCCTCCTCGCTGCTTTTTCTTTCTCAGTATGATAAGTGCGTACTCGTGGCTGACAACGAGGCACTCTAAAGTGGCCAGCATACTATCCAAAGGTGTTTTTTTTAGGGCGTGAGCATAGCTAGCTAGCTAACTACACACTGCAATTGCCTCAGATAACCGTAGATGCGAATGAAGGCGCTCAAGTTGTTATGCAGCGGGGGAGGGGAGACTCACGCTGACATCCATTTAAGCCACACCCAAAAAAGTGAATCAGTGAAAAACAGTTTTACGATCATCTCCAGAATCATGGCTACAATGTTAAGAAAAAAAAAAAGTTCTTCAAATGAAACTGTTAAGGCGTCATAGGCAGGGATCTATAAAGGGTTTTTGTGATTGAGAAAATGATAGCAGTGCTTGCAAACAGTGCGGATGGAAACCAAATGAGGCACAAGCAGGATATTTGAGCTAAATGTACACACACAGATACACACAGTGTTTAACAAGACATGTTGTGCTTCGTCATTAAAATGGAATTCAGAGGCGACGGCGCTCGCTCGTTTAAAGTCTTCGTGTACGTTTTGTTCTCGGTCAAATGTTTGGCAGAAAAAGTCGGCACGATGAGCTGCTCGTAAGGCTGCTTTCCGGTGTTACATTAGAACTGAAGTTTATTTTTAAAGAGGTAACAACAGTTGTGCTTACTGGGGTCTTGGGACACGTTAATAATATGAAGTGTGAATGCAGGCAGGGCCTGTTGTCTTTGGGGGAGCTTGGTGCTTTTGTGATGCCAATGATTGTCAAAATGTTCACATCAGATTGCACAAATCAACATTTCTAGAGAGGAGTCTTTGTTCCATTATAAAGACGCTGTATTATATTTGGCCTATGTGTGGTGCCTGTGCTGCCGCCTAATAACATATAGTTGCAAAAAAATAAGTGTGTGTGGGGTGCAGGGGTGGTCTGAAATTCTTATACAACAAATTCATCCAAACATGCCTTTGTGCAGTGGGAAAAGAAAAAGGAACTTTCCCAAACTGAGCCCACAAAGTGGAATGTTTAGCACCATCCACAATGTCTTGTTAAGGTGAACAGTTAAGATTCCTAGACTGCAATCCAACGCATCATTCGTTTTGTTTTTTTTTTTTAACTACTTTTGTCCGTCAGAGGATCATGTAAACAGCACCACTTCGGCTTGAATTAAAACACCAGGTAGCTTTACCATGACACACGCTTACACACAAACACACACGCACGTCAATAAATTTGAATATGGTAGAAAAGGTCGGGCTAATTCAGAAAGTAAAACTCTATATCAGGGATGGGCAAGATAAAACATTTTTCATCAGTGCTACTGGGGGGCGCACATGAGATCCCGCACTTCCTAAGCAGATGGATGACAAAAATGCTAGTTTAAAAATGGACAAAATATGTGCATATGTGCAAAATATGTGCTGTAATACATTTCATTTTGAAGAATACATTTTTCAAGAGCCTCGATCCTAACCCAACCGATGGGGTGAAAAATTACCATTCAAGGTCAGCACAAACCTGCTTCACAAGAAACCAACATGAAGTGCTAA
>CAAKHF010021487.1:0-16022 GCA_901007745.1 Hippocampus kuda
AAAACAAGCAAAGAAAGTCAAAGAGAGCAAGAGCAGGCAGGGTAATAAAAAGGTGATTACACCCTTACAAAGGTCTGGATTTGGATTTTTGTGGTCTTGGCTGAACCTGAAGGGGATTCCTTGTGAGAAAGTGCAAGCACAAAAGCTCAGCGCAAAGATTTCTCCAGAGACACTTCATCATGCATTTCAAGAGTGCATATTACACATAGGCTTAGTATATGCGCTCTATGGAACTGTGAGGGGCGACTATCAGATTTGGCTGAAGTCCACTTCCAAACTTAACCGCATTGTCACAAATCATCGAAATGACCGCTTGATGAACGCAGAGATTGCAGCCCGTGGTGGAAAACGTACAACAGCTAATTGGATGTTTGAAAACAGATATGCAGTGATTGAATTTTATTAGCTCGACTTAAAATGTTTTATTGAAACATTTTAATAGTGTTTGTCTTTTAAATCTGATTCGCACTATTTTATTCTCCTTTTTTAATTATCCTTTGTCTTTCCATGTAATATGTTTTTTAACTAATTATTTTCCCTTGACTTTCGATTTCTTTCAATTACACGTGCATTAATTAATCGTGCAAAACAAAATACTCAAAACCAAGATATGTACCATGATTTTGGGCCTACCATTACAATACCAGTGACTATATTGTACATTTATGGGGTTCCATTGTTATCACCAGCCCCCTGAAGGCAACCATAACTATAATGTGGCCCATTATGGAAACAAGTAACGAGGACAGAATAACCTAAAATTCATGTATAGCAAAGCAATGGTAAGAGTCTGTGTCTGCCACTGAGAATTAAAGGTCCATTTAGCGCAATCTGACAGGACGCTGTGATTGACGAGGACTCAAGTAGTTGCAATACTTAACTAGCTAATAGACTAATGAATGTTTTACTGGGGTGATGTGACTGCTGCTGTCCAGCTGTGGCTGCTGAAATTCGCACACTACTGCTTGTGTGTGTGTGTGTGTGTGTGTGTGTGTGTGTGTGTGTGTGTGTGTGTGTGTTGAGCAAAGCTCATCTGAAGTCACACTGAGGGGCCAATTGGTGGCCTCAACACTCTACTGTTTGAGCTTGGGGTTCGGGTTGTGGTCTGCTGGGGGAGGTGGCGGAGGAAACTGGGAGACGGGATGTGGGGGTGACAGGCAATGGTGTCAGATGACACAACTCTTTTAAGAATAGATCCCAGTGGTTGGCTTCTACTAACTGTTGTCTATAAGGGTGGGATCTTTTTTTTTCTTAACAAGTCATTTAGCATACCTTCACCAGTGCTTCCAGATGTGCTAGTTGGAGCATGGGAACCGAGAGAACGATTTTCAGTTTTCAGGAGAGGGGCAGGGGGTGACGGGGGGTGTTTCATGGCTCCTCCGCAAAAGTGTGAAACATTTCAACGGATCCTGTTGCGTCTTCACTTGTCGCCCCAGCTGCAGCTGATTGATTGCCTTGTTGACGGCTGCTAGCTTCGGGCTACAGAAATGGATTAATTCAATTAGCATAACACAGAGTCGCACCTTTGTTTCCGATGTGATATTGTGCTCGGCAGTCCATCTCCATAAGCCTGTTAAAGAGCGGAGCGTCCCGGCCTTTTGTCAGCAGTCACCTTTCATTGTGTGTTGGATTACTGCCCCCATGCAGCGGGGTTCACAGGTCAGGCACTCATTTTCTACATCAGCAAAAAAAAAAAAAAAAATCCCCAAATGTAGCGCACTTTTAATGCCTGTGTATGTTAAATGTGAAAAATATTTGAGGAACTTTTCTTAAACATGCAGTACAGCATCCTAGTAAGAGGCTATTCTCCTCCTGTACAACATCTGCCTTGCTTCACGGCGAGGGGTTTGTCCGCAGAGGAAGGGTTAAAGTAACCAGCAGGAAGACGGGTGCAGGGCTGGGCCTCAACAAGTGAAGGAGGGAGGGCGGGAGGGAGTCAAGGGAGGGCTGTATAAAAGTAACAGAACACAAGTGGTGCTTTATCCATCCTGCTCCGGGTAAGAGGAAACCCTAAGCGGCTGCTGAACCAGCTTTACCTCTACTTTTCCCTCCATTTTTGACCACCGCCATCGGACCCGTGCTCATGGCAGCATCATCTCCTCAGAGAGCTGGCCCAGCCGTCAGCACGCTGGCCTTGGCATTTCTCCTCGCCGGTTCGGTCATGATTGGTGAGTAATGGATTGAAATGTTACAAAGTGGAGGAAAGTTTGCTCAACGAGTTAAGATTGCAGGGAAAGTAGTGCTGAGGGGCAGGGGGGAAAGTTGGAATAGTCTTCGAGTTTGAATCCAGCATTCAGTCAAACATTTTTTTTTACCTGATGTGTAGTATCCAGTTAGTTTCAACTTTCAAAAAGGGTTTGTTTTCGGGTGAGGTTTTTTGACCACCAAGACGCGGTGCTCCAAGGCAAACAAAGGGATCATCTGAGTGATCAATGTGGCATTTAAAAACGATGATTTGAATTAGTCTTTTTTTTTTCTTAATGCTTTAAACTCGTTTATTACTATTGATTTTGCCGATTTGTCACTATTATATTTCGATGAATGAAAGATGGAGCCTAGACCTACATAGTACAGGAGGCTTTAGTGAGACCTTCAAGTTGACTGATGGAGTTGAACTATCTGGAAAACTGGATACAGCTCACATGCTCAAGTTCAACTGAAGAACTTATACAAAAGTTGTTCCGAGTAGATTCAACGGCATTTTCATTCATTTTCCTCTGCAACATCAGAGGGTGACCTCATGCTCATTTTTGTTTGCACAATGAATTTTTCTCCTGTCAACATTTTTTCCAAAGCTGCTTCTATTCCATCCAAAGCTCATGGACAGATGAGGTCCCGGAATATCAAAACTTTCACAAAGCCAACACACCAAATAAGGAAATAAACACGTTTTAAGTCATTCTGTGATCAAACCCTTTACCAAGGGAGTTGCTTCAGCAGCGCGAGGGAGCTCCAGCCATGGCGATTTGATGAAACTCGGGTTCCCCCATTAATCATGAAATAAAGAGCTGGAACGTCGCTCACAAATAAAATGTGACTGAGCCAAGTTTAAATCAGTGAAAGTCTTACGTATCAAATTGGAGCGAAGAGCAAACCAAACCTCTCTGTTGTGGTCTTAAATTAATCACACACTGGATGACTTAATTCAAAGCAGGTGTCTTCCACAGCTCATGAGCTCATCCACGTAGGAGAGCTTTGAAACAACACCATTGCCGCATGGCTTCTCAAACAGAAACAAAAAATGTTTGATTTTGATAAACATGAACTGCTGCACACAAAGTCACATCATCTATCATACATATGGAAAATCCTCAAGTGTTGCTTTACATTTGAACCAAACATCTGCTTCCTGAGCTCGACTCAAATAACCAACTGAAGTGTCTCGTCGACTTGGGCAACTGCGCTGTATCTTACGTAAGCAAAGAAGGACGATCTTACTCAATGGGTGATATTTATGGTCCTTGCAGAGTATAATGGTGACTGGGACAAATGGAGAGAGAGAGACTTTTGGTAGCATAATGGGCTCTATGGGAAAACTCCTGTCGTGAAAACATTTGCCAGGCTTCTTGGGGAAAAACAGGGAACATAAGTGAAAGATATTTCTTGTGTTTGGATAGACCACCTAACATATTTCACCACAACACAGTATAATGTCTGTGCGCACTCTGAAGTGGTTTTAGGGCGGTTCTTCAGTCCGCCAGAGAACCCAGCCCATCTTCCTGCCGAGGTAGGAGCATGTAATTATGTTAAACATTGTTTGTATAACTACGATAGACGTAGCACATGCAGTAAGATGTCAATGGCACCATAACACCACCGTGATAAATTGAGATCCCAGTGAAGTCCAGAGTGTAACTTGTTCCCAAATGGGAAGGGGTTTCTAATGCCCTCCATGCATTAGACCTGGAAATTTTACATCAGTAAACACGGTCTTGCTTTACAGTTCCATTTTGAGCAAGCTATACCTAACAGTTTAGTACAATTTGCATTGGACTCTGCATTGTTCCCAAAATATCTGTACCATTCCAGTTTTGAACACTTTTGGTTGGCATATTGGTCCAAATAGTAGGCTTAACCATGACATACTTTTGATTAGTCAGTCAGTTGTCAATTCCATGTTACATTGGAAATGTAACTCATGGACTGGGAAGACAAGAAGCGTTAGATTAAAAAAAATTGGTTTTTTTTTTTTCGACAGAATGAGGGATTTACACTATATTTATATTTGATGTTAGCATGCAGCAACATGGATGTGCGCTTAAATCATTGGCGAGTTATGCACTGAGGTGCAGATATGATGTGCTAGTTATGTTGTTGATGCAGACAAGTCTTTTAATTCCTCGATCCAATACCATGCAAACTGAATTTGTTTCCTGCCAAACATCAAAACATTTGAATCTTCAATCATTGAGTATTGTGTTGTTCCTTCTGGTGTGTGTCTTCACCATCCGTATACTGTATAATAAGGATATACGGACACAATTTCTGCTCCTCAGTAAGCCAGATTAACATTAATCATTCTTCGCAAAGGAATTATATGCCTGTCTGCGTGTGTTGCTTCAAAGTTTGTGTTCATTGTTTAACGGGTTATAACGCAGCAAGGCCAAACCTATTCGTTGGCTCGTCTACAGGAGTTTGTATTGCTTGTTATATTTTGAAGAATTGCTGCCAAACTCTTCCTTGTTACGAAGTGAGTCGAGTTCACTGCCTCCATAAAGCGATTGTATCGGAAATTTTTGCTCGGAAGTCAAAGCATTAAAAACAAACAGACAAAAAAAAAAACAATCACTCAATCAAAGCCTCATATTGACTTAAGTCTGGTCCCTTATATAGCATGGCACCACTAAACAAGCGCCGACCAGAGTGGCATTTATTTATTTATTTATTTATTTTGCTTTTCCGCAGTCAAAACCCAACACTCCATTCAAGCCGGTTTCCCATTGAAGGACTTGTTTGCTAAGCTCGCAAATGTTGATTTGTCATCAGGGTTCGTTCAAGATCGCAAATGCTTGCCAGATGTTCGCAGACAGTTTTAAATGTTTTTTCTTGTCCAAGAAAAACGGTCGTGACCATTCAAACTGCTGGCGACCTTGAATGAACCCTGAAGAAAAATCAACAACCGGTGCCCCTCGCAAAAGTTTGGATATGGGCTTAAGGTCTGGTATGACACAGTGTAGTTTGATACCCCTGCCCATTGTTTGGTCAACAAAACTGTCACCTCCGTGTAACAAAAAGAATGGAATGAGCACTAAACTAAGAAAAGCACTTGAGTGTTTACACCTATTTGTATGCCCATCAGACGAACCTTTACTGTTCCAAAATGTAGCATGGGAGCTGAACTGGTAAAAGGTGGCCTTAATCAAACACCTTCATTCTTTGAATGAAAGTTGTAAACATGGGCAGGAGGCGTGCGTAGTTGATGGCAAAGTTAAGTGCTTAAAACACGAAATGATGTTTCAAATTCTTCACACAGACTGAGGAGCCTTAATGGATTGTTATAGCCAGCACTGCACCTGGATGACGACACGAGTAGTTACTTTTCTGAAAATGGACTACGTCTCAAATTCTGTGTGTAATCAATACGAAGCCTCAGAGCATCTGACTCACAGTGGAGGCGAGCCGATCCTTCAAATTTCTACCTGCACACAATGAAATCCAACAGGCCTATTCATAAAATGCAAAAGAAAACGTGAGCCTATGGACTGCAGAAGGGGGAAGGGTGGGGTGCACCAAGAACAAGCCAATTGAAAGCAGATGTCACATTTCCTGATTGTGACCCTCAAAAGCAGACAGCGCACTTTTGATAAGCAGCCCTCGGGGTCGCCTCGGCCGCAGCTGGGCAGCACCGGGTGAAATATGCGCTGCTTCCACGGACCTGATTGAAACCATGAATGCCCGTTGTTTTTCTGCCAAGGGGAGAGGACGGGACGGCCATCAATGGCTCTGACAGGAATGAAGGGGAGGAAGGGGGTAGAGGTGGGGGATGGGCTAGTCGGCATAGTCAAGATACTGGGGGTCAGCAGCCTGTTGTTTCAAAGAAGGTAGAGTTGCAGAGCACGTTTAACCCAAAGGGACGAGCCTCTGGTGTCACATTCCTCGGCATGTTCTTAACTCTACAACCCAGTTTCATTTGGAGGAGCGGGATATGAAATCACAAAGCAAGTGTTCATTGACTCATTATTTAATAGGGGTGACTTGGGAAAAGGCTATATTTTAGATAATCTGTTTAGTGCTAATGTGAACTGAAGAGTGAGAGAGAGAGAAAGAGATGTGACTTTAAAAAATGGACAGCAGCCCCGCTCACAGAGCTCACCATGCTGAATAAAATGGGAGACACCATGGCGTCGTCAAATGTTACGCTGATTAGAAATGGCCACCACAGCGCAAACAGATGTCTTTGTGAAGACAGAAGCGTTCATGTGTACAAGGACGATGTTGTCCCTTTTGTTCAAAATAATCTCATTTGAAAGGTCAAGGTTTTGACCTGTCGTAACCCATAGTTAAGTACAGAGTGGCGATTTCAAGCAAGTATTTTAGCCCATTCGTCACGTCCTTTAGTACCAGCTATATCAAGACCAAGCGTGGTATTCACACATATCGCATGAAGAAAACATCTGTAAGGAACAGAGGGGTCTTTATTGAAATAGTCATAGTGAGTCACAACAGCTTCAGTGTTGACAATTGCTTGAAAATGGGCATGCAATTACATTTTGGTCAAAGCTGGCAAACCTAAATGGTACAATTGTGAGAAAAAATAAGTGGCATTGTGCCATCTCTGTCACATGGGACAAATTGCAACTTAGCACAACCGTCAGGTTATTGTTGGTCTAATGAAGACTGCAGATGCCAAATGATTTTCTCACAAGATGATGCAACGGAGAATCAGCTATATCCAAGTTATGATGAAAGGCGGGACAAATTCTCTGCAACCGTGGGAAAAGTTTAGCTTGTGCTTAATTTGTCCCCAGCAGTGAAATAAAGAACATATGTAGTGAGAGGAGATTGTTATGGTCTGGTTCTCGACACGTTGCTCTTTCAAATGTGGGAGGGTGTGTATGGCTCACCTCAGAGGGATTAGCCGTGCGTGACTGGGAGAAGGCGAGCAGTCGGTGGAGCCGGCAGGGTTCTCGCCCGCCACATTCCTCCATCTCCAGTCCCAAGAGATGGGGGAGAGGGGAGTCTTTGGGGTGAGATATATATACAGACCATAGAGGTCCTTTTTCTGGTGGGAAAATTGAAAATGGAGTGATGAAGTCAGCCCAAGGGGTCAAGTATAATTAGAACGATCGTGTAACTGGAGTTTTGCTGTGTTTGTGAAACAGGACACACAACTGATGATCACTGGGGTGCGGGAGTTGGGGTACGGTTACACGTTTGAAGTGGAATACAGTGGAAACTACAAGGTAGATCAAAATCCATTCTGGGTCGCTTGTCAAACTTATATTTGTCCGGAGGTTTGAAAAATGTTTCCCACAGGGAACTACTTTAAACGTCAACCATTATAACACTACGGATGTTTGTCATACTAAACTTTTATTAGTGTCAAACCCCAATCCTCAAAATGTGCTAAACAGAGTCTATTGATACTTACTGAATTGAAGTCTAGGGAGATACTGATGCCCTGCATTTAAATTACAGTTTTTTTCCAGCATGGCTCAGGGAGTTGAGTGGTCGTCTCTCAACCCGTAGGTTGTGGGTTTGACCCTCAGACTTTGTGACAATGTCCAATTAGTCCGTGGGCAACAAACTGAACTCCCAGTTGCTCCTGTTTTTACGTCATCGGGAGTGTAAAAGCGGTTTGAGTACCCGGGAGGTGAAAAAGCCTATTTGACATTCGATTTTAGACAAAACTTTTTGTAAAATTCAAAAGGCATGGGTACAGTAGTTCATTTTAAGGTACCACTACATTTTACAACACTAAAATATGTATACCGGTGTGTGTGTGTATGTGTGTGTGTGTGTACGTGTATGTATATATATATATATATATATATATCTCAGAGGTGTCAAAAACTCATTTTTGTCGCATGTCAATTTGTATTTATTGTTGTCCTTGGAGCGCTGTTGCCCTTGGAGGGACTGTGAAACCAAAAAAAAAAAAAAGTAAAAAATAATGGTTTATTCAACTATAGTTTAAGTTACTGAAATGAGGGGTCTGGTCACAAATAAATGCATACAACATCTCGATTATTTATGAAATATGAGAATTTGAAGTTTTGGAACAGATTTTAGCAAGCATCATAGATGTCGACATGTTTGATTTGCTCTCGAGGACCACATAAAATAATGTGGCAGGCCAGATCTGGCCCCTGGGCCTTTAATTTGAAAACGGTGATATATATACATTTTATACACACACACACACACACACACACACACACACACAGACTATAAAAACTGCAGACGTTACACTCACAACAATATCATTTTCAGGAAAACTGAAAACTACAATACTAATATAATTATTTTTTACAATCATTACTAAACCAAACCACCAAAACAAGACAGTTTTATAGGTTTCAATTATGTTTGGCAACATGTTGACATTTTTTTACGAGAAGAAGCTCCTGCAACAAAGGGTGTGGTCGTGTTTAGTGAGACTGCCAAGTCAAAGTATGATTCAGACATGAATCATTGTTGTGGCTGTGCCAAAATGTGTCCAAGGCAGCAAGATTCTGATGGGTTCAAGTGTCACTTGCAATCATTAGTCAAAATGTCATTCTTATATTTTGTAGCTCCCCTGAAGGAGGTTCACTTCTGCCTGTGCCACACAGGCCTGCCGCAGCTCTACCGCGGGGAGGGAGCAGTCACAGAGCTAAAACAACACATCTTGGCTTCTCAGCACTCTGCCACTTGAATGAGTCCCGGTTGTGTAACAAAACCTCCAATTTATGCATTAGCCATTTTGATCCTCATGCTTTTTTCTGGTAAATTAAACAAGCAGACCACCCAGAGACGGAAGAAGGATGGCAGCTGTTGACGACAGCTTACTGACCAGGGTTATAAAAGAAAGCCACACAAGGTCAGGGACTGATGTAGAAGCTACCAGATATAATGCACAATGACTTCCTCATTTGCAGTTGTCGAGGTAGGGTTACCACCAGAAAGATAGATGCCTATCCAAACAGCAGCACACACCAAGTCACTATATTTTGTGTTATTTTGGCAAATTTGTGGATTACAGTGCCCACCCTATTCGGGGAGGATATAGACCAAGTGCTGTCACTAAGGGGCGAAAAACATGCCCGGCCTCCTCGTAGAGTTTGGAGTGGTTATAAATGCCACAAGATAGCAGCAAAGCAATACTATACATGATAACCTGAACACAAAACAGCAAATAGGCGAGTTTTTCAGAAAAGAATGGAGGATAGGTTCCACTACATTTTATCATTGCAAAGTCACTCTGTACTAGGTCAGGATGTTTTCTCCAAGTCAAGGTCCAAATCCGTCCCAAACCATGTGTTGTCTCTGACTGACAGTCAAATAAAATATGTATAACATTCAAACTGATCAAGGAAATCTTACAATTAAATAAAAATTGACTAGGCATTCTCACCCATTACTCTACTTTGTTGCTCCAATCTCAAGGCTGCTCTGAATAACGACTTAAATCAGGTAAACTGTGTCACCCGGAAAAAGTTTTAAAGCACGCAATTGGGCTATATATGTTTTGTGTACGTACATTTACTATTTTAAGTTGTAACTACCAGAAAAACAGCCAAATTGTTTTTTTCCGTGTGTGTGTGTGTGTGTGTGTGTGTGTGTGTGTGTGTGTGTGTGTGTGTATATATATATATATATATACACACACACACACAATGCCTTCAATGTATATATATATATATATACACACACACACACACACACACACATACATACATACATATATACATACACACACACACACACACAGGATATATGGGTCGCAAAGTATGGAAATCATATTTCCCCTGTACACATACATATGTACAATATAATGAGCAGCTGTAACGGACAGTTGCGAGCAGAGAGCATGCCAAATGGCCTCCATGCAGCCTACTGGCATCTGCACCTGTTCACACACAACATGCAGCGAATACTTTGGTGGCACCTGCTTGTCACATTGATTTACCAAAGGAAGTAAAGAGCAGACAGATAGATGTATAGTGTGATAATCCTGTGAGCAAAAGCAAGAATGGCCCGAGACATGATCCCCCCGCACCTCAAAAAAAGAGATTTGACATGGGCCGAAAGGTTTGTTGAAAAAGGTAGAGGTGGGCAGAGTGAGGAGGGAGGCTGTCAGAAAAATAGGTGCAATTTAATACGACTCATAAATGTGTTTATTGACTGTAGAACATTTCTCGATATTTAAAGATACCACTGAACCACTTATGATTAAAAGAATAATACCATTTTGCTTCAAAACACTGTAGTGAATAAAGATAATTCCATTTTAGAGGCAAAAGTAGTTTCTTCCACATTGTACTCTATGACTGATTTATGAAGACATCACATTAATGATCCTCAAATAACTGAAAAATGGCCACCTTATTCCAGTTTGTTCTATTTTTTGTTTCTGACTATGGAGATGGGATTCAGCTGCTGTTAAATACATAGCTGGATTTATTCTCTGAGATTGAGAGACACCCTAAAAACTTGGAAACATCCTCAACTATTTGCCTTAACACCTTTAACAGAAGGCTGATGAAATTAATTCGAGAATACAAACCATATCTAATTGCTTTCTTGACTGACTTTAGCATATTTCAAAAAGTTGAAGAATTTTAAAGTGGCCTTTTCATCCTTCCATTGTTATGCATGTGGCCCTCAAACAAAAAAGGTTTGGACACCCCTTGTCCAGTGTCATCCTTCGAATGGTTCTTCGGTATTCACCAAGGAGAAGCCAGTACTCGTCTACCTATGATGTAAGACTGGACATGGCGCACACAATCACAATGTGGTGTATAGCAGGGGTCCTCAACCATTTTTGCCTCACAGACCGGTTTAATGTCAGACATTATTTTCAGGGACCGGCCTTTAAAGGCCGGAGAAATACAACAAAATAATATGATATGAACGACATGAAAACGGTGGTATTTTTGAAACCTAATAATAAACGCAAATCACGACACGCGGAACGTCCTATCTGGCCGCAACACTCTCTGGTCACTATGGTAATGTTTACACGTGCCTTCAAAATAAGATAGACCGCAAATACAAAGTGCATGAAAGATATGACTCACCATCGCCCCATATTATGCAGACTGGGCTTGGTGCGTGGGAATCTCCCGTTATGATCAATCTGTATTTTAAGTAGGACTCCTGATACTGTCTATTAAATGTAGCCTTTTTCTTGAAAGGCTGAGGCTCCTCCTCTGTCTCCTGGCTGGGCCTTTCCCCCTTCCCAAAGACCTTTGTTTTTTACTCATTCTGCCATCTCCTGGGTTTCATTTTAGCGGTAACCTATCACGTGACTGAGAAGCACGCCTTCACCTGCGTCAGGAGTGACATATTGTAGACGGATGTAACAGAGGATCCGGTAATTTTTCAAAATAGAACATCTTTCAGATTTCGAAATGAATGAAACAGAAGTACTGTAAGTTATGTATTTTTTTCTGTGCGGCCCTGTACCAAATGACCCACGGACCGGTACCGGGCCGGGGCCCGGGGGTTGGGGACCACTGCTGTATAGTATTTAAAAAATGACTTGAATAAAAAGGGAACCATACAGACATGCATACATAGCATTTCAACTCATGCTACGTTTGCTCAATGCAAAGCCTGGAGCTGATTAGCAAACGTGGTGTCATTCAACAAATTCGTTGCCCTGAGTTCTTTTTGAGTTAATGACAGTCCATGCCGCCCTCTCCCCGACCATAAACTCCACTGTGTACTTCAAAAGTGACTAAATATGTCACACATTGATGAAATACATTCAAGAGACTGTTGAACGTCAGCATATGCAGTGCATATGTGATAAGTTTATTTGCGATAAAAACACCAATTGCAACGTCTCCCGCATGAGTTCATGCGACGACTGCCTGCGTCTGCAACGAATAATCTCAAGTCGCTTCAATTCCTGCCCACCATCCTACATAGAAAATATGCACATTCAGCGATTTCGATGATGAAATTATTGAAATTATTGGCTCGAATAAGAATATCACCGGACAGTACGGGCCATTTAACAAAATTGGAACATCATATAATATAACCATTTTTAAATTTCCCCCGTTTCCAACCCCCCCCCCTTCTTCACATGGAAAAGACGTCCAGCAGATGGTGCCCTTCCTCACTTGCCGCCCCTGAGCAAACGTCCCTGATTTAATACTACAGTACACAGACCGGTATTTGACGATGTGTCATAAATTCAAAAAAAGCCAGATGTCACAGATCACAGCAACCTTGGATTGCAAGTAAACAGGCGAGAAAGTTAAAATTGTTTTCTGATTTTATATGAAATAATAATATCCGATGTTATCCGGTGCTCGTCTCTGCAGATGCGCAATACTGTATATCACAGGCACCTCTGACAAAAATCAACCCAATTGCAATGTCTGAAGCCAATTTTGTGACAGCTTAAAATAAAGGTAACATTTAAATGAAAGCCGCATGTGAACAAAGCCGCAAACAATATGACAATTTGCAGAGTGCAGGAAGCAGCAAAACTCACAAAGCGAGACAGCGAGCGAGCGAGAGGGCGTAATGAGATCTGCAGAGTTGATGCATTATGGGAATGTTTGGAAAGTGAGGTAATGATGGTGGTGTTTTGGCAGCGCGGCACAAATCTGGGCAGCTGGAATGCCGTGTTTTGGTTTGATTGTTGGCCCCTCCTCGCTTCCAATGTGACCTGTCATGTCAACAAAAGCCCTCAAATGCACCACCGGCTCGGTGTCAGCATTTGGATGGAGTCCCAAAAAGATAAAAACAAATACAAATATCACAGTGGAAAGTGACATGCTAGAAATAACACACTCAAACTCAATTTTAACGTCTGAAATTATGAGGGAAGGACCAGAAAATGACATAATGACCATCCCATAACGCAAAACAGTTGGGAAAGTCTTCAGTGGTGGTTTAACCTTGGCAAAACACTCAAGCAAGGCATCATCATTCTATTACCTCACCATCTATCTGTGAACGTTAAACAACTGAAAAGCCTGATTAACTATGAGTGCGTGCCGCTATGTCAAGTCAAAAGTCCTGAATCAACAGTTTAATGCAAATATTGGAGCACAAGCGCAGAACTGATTTTTAACCTAAGTTAGGTCTGGCAAGGGAAAAATAAACCAATGCCTCAGATAGAAGCGCGCCCACGACAAGACTAAATAGAGCTCTGGTGTGATTGACAGCACGCTTCACTGTATCTGGTGTGAAACGCTCCTTTTCCGGCATGCAGAGCGTTGCTACAATAATAAATATTTTTCTCACTTTGGCACAAGTACACCGTGTCGCCTCTGGCGTGTTCAGATTTTCCTGGGAAACGCTCAGCGTTTTTTCTGGGGAGAGGATAGCACATTTGGCTGGTAGGGCCATGTCTGAAAGTGAGGGAAGGTTTATTTGCTAAGGGCACCAGTGCAGACTTTTTTTTTTAACTGCAGGGCCGCTCATTGATTTAAAATCTCGCTGAGAGATCAGATACTCTTGTGGCTGTACAGTAAGTGCTCCGTTGTGTACTGCATGCCATCGGGCCTGCACAGCCAGGGAATGTAAAGCATGGGGCGTATAATCACTTTGCCCCCCTGCCCCTCATAGCAAGAATTACCGAGTTAGCGTACATTAACACTGACAATTCTGTTGTTGTGACTCACACTGAGTCAATTCTTGAGGCAAAGTCCCACTGTGACTGTAACTGAATGCATTACTGTTCGCCTTGTACCACGTGAGTTTCAAAAACTGATCGGTATGACTCTAACACTACTTTTCAGCGGGGGTCAGAGCACAAGATGACGACGTCGCCACGGACGCAGCGTCGACCATCGCTGCAGAAGAATACGTCAGAGGAGACATGATTCCGATGACAACTGAAGCCCCTGGTAAACTGGAATTTCTCCCTGGGAATTCGTCTCTATGCACTCACTCAAGTGTGACTTAAGGACTGACTGTTGGCAAAAAAATAAAAATAAAAGCGTCAGAATAGGAGTTAAGAGGCATCACTACTAAAAACCACAAAAGCATAGGACCTGGTCCAATTCATACAGCGTTGTGATGTAAATAATGCTATTTAGCTACCATCACAATGCCGCAGATTCCTGATATTTTTTAGACACTGCTGGCTTTGACTATAGCGCTAAAACTCAACTCAACAAACATTTACAGGTTAATAAAAATGGCTGAGGGTTGCCAAAGAAAACTTTGGCCACTTGTGCTGCATTTGCGGAAAATCTTTTTTCCGCATTCAAGAAAAGTCGATACAGATACTTGCCATTATATCTGATGCCCTCGCCATTTCCATTTAATTCCCTCCTCAGAGTCAAACAATCGACTATTTGAGGTCGTGATGGAAACCCAACACACCGACGTGCAGACAACTCAGGCACCACTTACGGATCAGACTGGACAACAGAGCGAGGGAGAGGACACGCCCGCAGCAGCTGAGAACGCTGCTGACGGGGGACAGATCACAGTAGATGTGTATGCAGACGAACCTCAAAACCAGGAACAACTGACCGTCGCACCAGCACCACCAAGAGGTGATGGCCCGGCCAACGTTCCCGAGGTGAGATGTCTCTACGGGACACGTTGCTATGACCACATTTTTGGCCGCATGACGTCACTTCTGGTGCGACTCTACCGCATGTGGTGTCCAAATTCATTTTAAGCCTGCCAAATTCGCCACAGTTCAGGCGGACCACAGAGGCTGGATGAGGGCAAGTCTTTGAAGGTATCGAAGAACCCAGCCTGCGAATTGTCTTTCTCGAATTTGGAAATCGACACAGCCTTTGTGTTCCACTGGTGGGAAGCCTTTTCTTACACGCTCATCTTTGGCTTGCACCCTATAGGGCGATGTGGTGTGCGTGGGCAAAGAGGCCGTCCAGGATAAAAACGCTGTCAATCTGAAACTCATCCAATCTTCCACCTGTGTAAGTAAAATGTACAATCTTGTACCTAGCATCAGGTATGATGATGTTTGTCGAGTGATATACAATGAATGGCTGCAGTTCAACAAGAATCTTTGGTTTGGGTAACCTTGCAGAAAAACACAAAGGTGAAGATTCAAAGTGTTCGAGAAGAACTTTGTGGTGAAGACTGCAAGCTACTGATCTACCAGGAGGACAACACGGACCAGATCCTTGTAGCTGGACAATATGTTGAAGGTCAGATGTCAGACTAATGATGATGATGATGATAAATAGACACTTGTGTGCTTTGGATGGAACTCGATGCTTGTGAAGGCTCTCAGTCGTACAGGAAGGTTCCATTGAAGAAAGGGTTCCGTCAGTCGTCATCTGTACCTGTGGGTAAAAAACAAAAAGGACGTTTCGCTTCTCTCACAGAAGCTTCGTCTGCGGTAGACAACTCTGAAGTCTCCGTGAAGACTCCGGGAAATTGTTGTGCGCTAAAAGCTGAGCGTGGCCTATTTGAGGACTGGTTGGGGATGGTTAGTCAGGCCCCTAGGTGAAGAGGCCCATTGATATCTAAAAACAAGACCCAACGATAGGGAATTTAGATATCAATGGGCCTCTTCACCTAGGGGCCTGACTAACCATCCCCAACCAGTCCTCAAATAGGCCACGCTCAGCTTTTAGCGCACAACAATTTCCCAGAGTCTTCACGGAGACTTCAGAGTTGTCTACCGCTGACGAAGCTGCTGTGAGAGAAGCGAAACGTCCTTTTTGTTTTTTGTTTTTTGTTTTTTACCCACAGGTACAGATGACGACTGACGGAACCCTTTCTTCGATGGAACTCGATCTGATCAGAAGCGTGAATGACGCTGGATTATAACTCAAGGTGTGCCTCTCCTATTTTGCAGATGACATTAAAGGCATGGTCAACAAGTTCAACAATGACAACATCAAAGACAAGGTAGGGGAACCGATATA
>CAAKHF010021488.1:0-18734 GCA_901007745.1 Hippocampus kuda
GGCCATGAAAAAGTTTTAAGCGCGAAGTGGCGAGGGATCACTGTACGCTTTAAGTATACTGCTTCCAAAGTTTACTTAATTTTGCTAGAGTTGCAAGACTCGACGGATGTGCCAGTTCTCGTCTTTTTCTATTTGAAGGCTTCACAGCCACGAGGAGGAGCAACGGTGACGGACTACCTGACACTTTGCCAACCTTCCTTAAGCCAGCGTGCCGATTTGATGCCAGAAATGGCTCACGGTGACAAAAAAAAAAAAAAAAATCTAGTGAAAGCCCCTTTTATCGCGTGAATGAGTCAATTGCAGAAAATAACCGAGCAGACATTCCAGCCAAAATAGATCCACACTTGAAATGCAAACTGCGATTGTGTTGGCTTCCACTCTTGCCACACACACATAGCAGCAGCAGCAGCAGCAACGGCAAGCTCGTGAATGAGCATTTCCATGTTCTGCCTCTCTCTCTCTCTCTCTCTCTCTCTCTGTCACCGGCATAGATGGCAGCACAACGGGTGGGAATCACCCAATCGTAACACTACTTGGTCGCTGTGTCGCGTCAACCCGAAATTTTGAGCTGGCATCGCAATCGGTCACCTGTTGGACACTCCACTGATTTCATGGCCATTTGTATTTATTTGAATACGTTGGTAACGCCGGGGCATGTCATTTCTGAACGCGCCCAAAGAGATCACCGAGTTCGATTTTCTTTGTGTATGTTGGAGGCGGAAGTGATTCCTCTCGGTCAAGGCTGATCCTCGCAAATAAAAGAAGCAAGTCATTTTCAAATCTTCAACTTGTGTGTGTGTGTTTGAATGATGAAAATAAATACATATACATTTTTGGTGTGCGCACGTCAACATTAAGCCAAATTAAGCCGGGACATACCTTGGTTGACAATTGACACTCGCTGGCTTGACATATGTCGATAGGCGGTCTCTCAGACTTTTAAACCAATGAGAGGCTGTTCTCGACGACAGGGGCGGAGACTCGGTATCGGATTGGCGGAAACGCTTCCTACAACCTGCTCGTGCTTCCGCATTTTGTGGCGACATTTCAATGATAACGTCAGGGGAATCTGATTGGTGGACGCGCCATTTGGCCTCCACCGACGAGGAATCCGATTGGCCGGGACGAGTCGTACACCTGTGCGTTTCCCTCGCGGCAAACTTCATACCTGGCTTCCTTCCCCAAATGACGGCGCCATTCGGACGTGGCGGCCTGCTGCCTTTGTCAAATATTAAGGTGAGTCGTGATACCAACCGCTTTGTGGTCAAAATCAAGAGACAATTGCAGCGGAGTCTGGTGGCAGAGGAATATGCCATGGCCGCCTCTTTGTCTCAGCGTGGGGAAGTCGATGGGCAGAACGCGTCTTTGACAATACATTGTTTTTGAAGTTCAGCTAACAAGTAATGCCATTAAGTCCAAAGAGCAACGGCGCAATTCAACGATTAAAAAAAACAACAGTTCCTAGTTTGGTCTGTTGTATGTCAGACTATCGTGACTAATGTTGTTCACTGTTTTCCACAAGTCTTTTTGATGAAAGGCGGAAGGTCATGGAGTTGCAACGATGAATGCTTTCGCCGATCATCAAATTAAGGAAAAGGACTCAAATCATTGTTGGTCGCAGCCCTAAAAGATGATCAGCCTACTTTCATAGGAGGATGATCATTCTCAGCCAAAATGTTGCTGTCGAGCAGCTAAAATTCACAACATGTGGACAATTTAATCGATGATCAAACTTGTGGTCGGTTAAATTTGATACTCGATTGGTTGCCGATACGCCTCAAATGAAATGTTGAATTGTCAAGAGCGCCTCATGCTGAAACCAACTCCGATTTGTAGCTGTGGCCTAACTGCGGCGGAAAGTGATGGAGGCAGCACAGATCTCCTCGGCGCAACCTTTTCCTCCTCCTCCGCCTCCTCTGCCGCCGCCGCCCCCTCCTACGCTTTCTCGTCTCCTGCCCCCGCCGCCCTCGTTGCAGCGGCGCTCCATGAAAAAGCTCAACTGGGACACCATCCCCAACCAGCGCGTGCTGGGCAAAGTCAACGTGTGGACGTCGGCGCTGCCCCCCAGAGAGCTGGTGCTGGACACCCACAGCATGGACGAGCTCTTCAGCCACGTGGACCGGCGGGCCCAGAGCAGGAGACCACGCCGCGGCGGCGGCGGCGGCGCTGACATCCGCCCGTCGCAGCCTCAGGTGGGAAGTTCTCCAACAAGGGAAGTGTTGAGTTCCGCACCACAGTTCCCCTTCCCCCAAGGCCCACCCCAAAAAAAGAACAACGAAAAAAACGTCCAGTGATGAAATGGTTTTTGTCTTCAGGTGAGCATTCTGGACGCCAAAAAGAGCATGAACATCGGCATCTTGCTCCGATATTTTAAGAGGTGAGATGGGAAAAGCCGGGGTTGCCCCCATGTCTGCTTTGACATCCAAGTTGGATTCATCGCTCATCTCAAATCATCTTTTGCCATTGCGATGAATGCAAATGCCATTCGGCTCTTCTCGCCTCAAGCCAGGAGGAACGAGTTCACGCGCTTCCCAAATACGCACGGTCATGCAAAACGTGACGCGGCTTTAGCGTTGACTTCCCCCTCGGTGACCATCGCGCTCACGTGCGGTCCCAATGCCAAAAAGTGCACAAATCTAAGAAACATTCACCAAAAGATGCGAAAATAACACAACGCTCGGTGCAAAATACAAAGATATTGACCGGCGGCTCCCCCTGCAGGCCGGCGGTGGAAATGCTGGAGGACATCGTCCGGGGCGAATGGCGCGGCGGCGCCGATGGCGGCAAATTGACGGAGCTGTGCAAGCTGCTGCCCGAGGAAAGCGAGGTAGCGCGTGCGTCCGAGCCCGAGGCGACCGCTGCGCGCCGCTCGACGTTGGCGCTGGCCCTCATCGGCGCTCGTGCAACTGGTCGCAGGTGAAGCGGCTGCTGTCCTTCAGCGGGAACCCATCGCTCTTATCCGAGGCCGATCGCTTCATGGTGCAGCTGGTCAAGGTGCCACGGTGAGTAAACCGACGAGAAATACAAGCCTTTTCCCTTGGAGAAAAATGTGCTTGCGCTAACCGTCGTAGCTACGAGGAGCTGCTGAAGACCATGGTCCTGCGCCAGGAGTTCTCGCCTCTCATGGAGGAGGCGAGCAAGTCGCTGGCGGTCATGATCCAAGCAGCGAACGGTACGCATGCGAGTGTGAGGCTAGGCTAGGCTAGCTACCTCCTATTAGCTAGTGCTCATCAAACGCGTGTCCCCCACCCGCGCAGAGCTGCTGGACTGCGACAAGCTTCACGCCGTCATCCGCCTGGTGTTGAAAGCCGGCAATTACATGAACGCTGTGGGTATTTCCTCGCTTTTGTCCTTTGGCTCGTCATACTTGCATGTGATTGGACGCCGACCCGACGATTTCGCCACGCAGGGCGGCTACAGCGCCGACGCCATCGGCTTCAGGATGACGTCGCTGCTCAAACTGGCTGACACCAAGGCCAACAAGCCGGCCTTCAACCTCCTCCACTATGTCGCCAAGGTCAACAGAACAATTTTTTTATCACTATTTTTTTTTTTTTTTTAATCCGCCATCTTTTTTGTGAAACTAGCAAGCGGAGGACATTGACGCCGACCTGCTGACCTTTCCCAGCCAGCTGGAGCACATCGGCACAGCGGCCAGGTACGCATCATACTCCATTTATGTGCATCTATATTGTTGTGATTAGTAGTGATGGGACGAGCGACACTGGTGCGTCAGCACAGTGCCGAGAGCTCAAGAGTGAAAGCCCGTATCGCTGCGTGTATTGCTTTCAGAAAGAATCACGTGACCAATTCAGGAACTGAATCGTTTGAATGTGCTGCGCCAAAGTGTGTTCACAAGGACACAAACTGTATCAACATGTCGTGGGTTTGTTGGCTGGAGTTTTGCTAAATTATGGATCGTTTTCCCCAGTGTGGAATAATTTTGATCTTGGTAAATCTTTTTCTCCTTTGAGCATTGTTTACTGTTATATACAATTTTTTTACGGCGGCGCGTTGCACCCACTTTCTCAGTTTATCAAGTGAATGACCTGTTATACAAATGATGGTCAGTTAAAGAGCCTTCCAGTTGCTTTATTCATTTTATAATTGCGAGATCCTCCATAATTGAAGTCCAACGCTGCCTGTCAGAAGCAAACACACCCAGAATCCAAGACCTTTTGCAATATTGGAAATGGAACCAGAAAACATAGCCACATCTGCATCAACGTTCATGTAAAACTCTGCTCACGATCGTCATCTGAACCATGTGAAAGAGTATTTTCTGAGGCTGGGGAGTTGGTGTCTCAGAGGAGAAATCACCTTGGAGCAAAGACACTCCAAAACAAAAACTTTTGTTCCTCAATAAAAATTCATCATTTTTTTTTTTCACATGATTTGACAAAAATTTTCGACATAAGTTAAAAATTGTAACTCTGAATGGTAACTCAAATTTGCGATATTTTACATCCCAACTCAGTTTGGCATTTACACAAGGAATTTCTTTACCTGCAATGATTTTATAACTACTGCAGGGGTCACTATTGGGTGACCAACACAGTGCTGACACAGTTTGTGAAGTGTGTCAATACACTCCTTGAGGTATCGACGTCCCATCACTCACGATTAGATTGTTTGTGTACTTGTGTGAACGTGGCGCAAGAAGAGTGTGCCAAGAGGACGTGCTGGCGGACTTGGAAAGACAAGAGAAGAAGCTCAAGGAGGTCAAACTGTGCGCCAGCAGACATCCCCACCTCCACCGGCAGATGGCGCCCTTCCTCAAGGTACCTCCCTCGCCTTCCCTGCCGCACCAAAACATGCAAAAATGTCTATTTTGGGGTTATTTTTCCGTTGTGCGCCGCACGGCGAATGCTCGCCACGTTGTGTCTCTGCAGCGATGCGACGACGAGCTTTGCCAGGTCAAGTCGTTGCTGCACGAGCTGGACGTGTTGAGTTTTGCCGTGGCAGAGTTCTTCTGCGAGGACCCTCAAAACTTCAAGCTGGAGGAATGCTGCGCCATCTTCCACTCCTTCGGCCGTCGCTTCGTCGCTGCCGTGCAGGTGCGCAACGTCAGGCCTGAAATGCGACAAATCCGTGATGCCAGCACAGAAACGAATGTTATGCTCACATTCAAGTGGGGGTTAGGGGGGAGCGCCGTATCTTGACCCCGTGACATCCTGCCACATAGAGAATAACACCCTGCAAAATGATGCATGTACAATTAAAAAAAAAAAAAAAAAAAAATCCACGCTCCAATGTGACAGCAGAAACGACTGACCTGCAGCGGTCGCGTTGACGCATTTCGACCGCACAAGCCGCCAAAGCACAAAATGTTTTCTTCCCAACCGAAGGAGAATCGTGAGCGCGAGGTGGCCGAGCGGCGTCGTAAGAGCAGGGAGAGCGTCCGCCTGCCCGCCAAACGCGCCCCCGCCCCCCCGGCCCCGCGCTCCAGCCTGGAGTCGGCCTTGCACAGCTTCCTGTCTGCCCCCTCCAAGGGAGCCTCCGCCGGCAGGTCCCGGAGGAACGCCCGTTGCCCTGCGCCGCCGGAGCTTCCCCCCGAGAACCAGGAAACGGCGCAGGAGAGTCCCGAGAAGAAACACTCCAAAGTCGACGAGGACGGCGAGAAAAGTCCCTCCACCCCTCGGCCCAGAACCAGAGACGTTTTCTTCGCCAACAACGGCGACGTGGGCTCACCGTGGACCATCCTGAGCCCGCTGACGTGCTCGCGGCGGCGGCGACGAGGCGCCCCGGACGACGGCGTGTGGGAAAGCGCATCCGGAGGTCCTCGGGGCCGCTCGGCGTCGGCGGGCTCCGCGCGGCAGCTGCCCACCGCCGCCGCCGCCTTCCGACTGGGGACTTTGTTCCAGAGGACCGCCGCCCAACGCTCGTATTCGTCCGGCGCCGCGCCGGCCGGCGTCGGGAATCCCGCCGACTCTTTTGGCTTCATTTCCTTCTTCAGACGCTTCGGAGGCAAAAGGGAGGCGGAGGAGCCCAGCCTGAGAGGAGGAGACACTTGAGGCAGTTTTGTGTGATTTCTTTTTTTTTTTTAAATAAATAAAATCTAATTCCAATTCTTGTATTTGAAATGACGACTGGGAACTTGTCTTGGACATTTTGGGAGTCAGTCAGCACTCCGAAATGCCCTTTCTTTCATATTCCATGTTGTTGAAGGTCCTCTTTTTCTGTCTTTGTGTACAATAAATGACACATTGCTTCCTTTTTACATGCCTCTGCCAGTTGCACTTGTGAGGAGTTGAATACACCGCAAATTCACCCTGATGCAGTATTGAAATGGCGTACTTCCAGAGTATACGCGTGTTGGTCCGATAGGTGTCAAACTCGGGTCCTGGAGGGCCGCTGTCCCTCCCGCATGTTTTCCAAGTGTCCCTGGTGCACCACACCTGATTCAAACGAACGGGTTCAATGTCAGGCTTCCGCGGAGCTTGCTTATGATCTGATCTGGTCCCTCCAGGACCTGACTTTGACACCTCTGGTCCAGGCGATTGAGCATGAGTAAATCAAAAGAGCAGCGATAAAGCGAGACCACACATTTACAGTGACCAACTATGACAGACGGTTTCGATAAAGCCTTCAGAAAAACTGTCCTT
Source organism: Hippocampus kuda (assembly GCA_901007745.1). NCBI lineage: Eukaryota > Metazoa > Chordata > Actinopteri > Syngnathiformes > Syngnathidae > Hippocampus > Hippocampus kuda. The sequence continues at coordinate 6,606 of CAAKHF010021488.1, forward strand.
CTCACTTCGATCGGGTCTCCTGAATTGTATCCATTCAAACAAATAGTTGACGGACAACACAAAAGGGATTGACCCCGACGTGATTTGAACACGCAACCTTCTGATCTGGAGTCAGACGCGCTACCGTTGCGCCACGAGGTCTCGCACGAGCAACGCGACTTGTTGACTTAATAAAAAAGAAACAAAAGCTACCATTTTGTTTTCATTAACATGTTGTCCATTTCTTGTATTTATTGCCTTTATCACGCTTATGTGGAAGGAATTCGTTTAAATCGTGACAAATAACGCATGTTTTTGTCTGAGTACCTGGATTCCAGGCGGGTGTCACGTGACTTCACTCAGCCGGTAGAAATGAGCATTCGAGCAGCCTTGCGTGTCATGTGACTTTATTCAGCCAATACCGGGAGCTCTCAAATCGCCACGAGATGGCAGCATTCGCTCAAACTTTGACTTTTTTTAACGTGTTCTCGTGTATGTATGTTGACCCTTTTACTGAATTGACCATTTTCCAGTACCGTTCACCATCGTCATTATCATCATCATCATCGTCATCCTAACGGAGCCCAGTGGAGAGTGAGCAAAATCATCCAGAGAAGCTGATCAATATTCGTAACAAATAAATAATTGACATTGTAAATTGTTCTGTGGCTAAGTCACGGCTCAATTTCGGATAATGTACTTTAAGGAAAGTGTTATTCACGTTACAAGCTAATTCAATGTTTATTTTCGACAGCAACGTTCGCGATATGGTAAATGAAGATCTGTTTATTATTGTTTTGGTAAAGTTACAGCCTAACCACTGTCAAAACTGTCATTCATCCTAATTCTGTCCTGTCATTGGCTAATGGCCAAGTTCAACCAATTATTTTGAGGTCCAAGGGGGGGGGCGGGACTGATTCTAACTCACGCAACCTTAATTGTCACGGCGGAAGGGAAGGGAAAGGATGATAATGTCGAAGTTGTTTCGCCGAATCTTTCGTACACAACGTCGGAATGAACTACCCGTTGTCCCTGGCAGTTTGTTAATGACATTTGTCTGCCTGGGTGGTGATGATATTTGTCTGTGTATGTTTAAAGTCTATTCCCTTTGGTTTAAATGAACACCATTGCTAATCGCAAGCAGCGCAATCTGGCAGTTTTGCGACGTGAGTTCGTTCGCTGTGGCAGCCAATGAGAACGTGAGTAGAGAGACCACTTCCTGCTCGTGATCAACAACTTCGCATGTGGACTTGAAGCTCAGTGCTGTCCTGCTGTGATTTCAGGAGCAATAGTGAGGAGAGGACAACACTGCTGGACGTGCGAAGAGTCCGTTTTTCCGGTTTCGGGCTTGGACAGCGGGGACTGATTCAAGGTGTGTGACAATGGACTCGTTTCCGCCGTCTTGTGTTGAGGCCAGTTTTGTGTGATCGCGTCGCGCAGGTCTGTTTTGCACTCCATTTCGAAAAAAATGAACTGTGTCTTGTTTCAAATGTGTTTTCTGTGTCTATTTTTCGATATCATGTACAGTGGAAATCGCCTCGTTTTCAATGTTTTGATTTTCATGCGTTATTTTGATTTTTATCTCACGCACGCACGGCGTCAAACCTCATTTCTTGACCGCCATTGCAACAACGGAACCACATTTTGCCCGCTTTTTGAAGCCTTTCAAATGTCATAACTTGCTTTAATGTTAATAATATGCACAAAAATATGTTCTATCACATTTATGTAATTTTTAAAATTGTAGTTGCGGTAATCATTAATGATATGACACAGGAAGCGCCTCCCCGACTGCTCGGCACATCACGACTTGTTAAAGCAGAACCCGGGCCTGCCCAATGTGGGAGGGTGCAACAAGAATTACCATGATCATTGCCATCCTCATGGTCATCATTGTCACCGTCATGATCACACCAGACTCTGTTTTGTATTTGTAGTTTTTCTTTGTGTTCAACGAGCAAGTGAAAGACGTGATCGTACATGTGAGAAGTCAATATGCGAATTGGCTTCCAAGCAACAGGGCAGGCTTAAAAAGAAGAAGAAGAAAATAGTGGTAGAAATCGTAGTTTTGTGTCGCTGGGCTTCAGCCAGCTGATGCATTCAGGTGCACTCGATTCACACCGGCGGACGATCGACAGGCACGCCGGTCCGACGGGGCGCGGTCACATGAGGGCGGAAGGAGACCCCAGTCCGCCGGCTTTGCTCACGCGCACCAAGCCGGGCGCGCTGGCTCGCGCCAACTCCTGCGCGACCATGCCGCCGTTCTCGCTTGCCAGGCCCAGGGCTCCGCCCCCCACCAGGCCCAGGGCCCCGCCCAAGCTGCTGCTCAGCATTGCGGCGTCAATCAGCTCCTGTCAGGGAGCATCCAATCAGAGAGACAACCGGCAGAAACGTCTCGGTGTACGTCTCACACAATCTACTGAAATATGACCACTGAAAAATGATTTGCTCTACACTTGACAGAGCACACGACTGAATTAACCATATCTAACTAGACACACACACACACACACACACACACACACACACACACACACACACACACACACACACACACACACATCTATATGTAGGTATGTATGGCAGTGTTTCTGTAGTGCGTGAGCACTTTCTAGCTATGTGAAAATGTTGAACGATAGTGAGAACATTTCTGTCATGTGTGAGCACAAGACATGAGAATATTTTAGTAGTATAAGAGCAAATTATTTTTCATTCGTGGCATGAGTGCCTTTCAGTCATGTTTGTAAGAGTTCTTCTTGCATTATGTCCCCCGAAGGCCCCTCATGTGCGCGCGTGTGAATATGTGTGCGCGCGTGTGAACGCGCGCGCGCGCTAATGATATGTTTGTGTTGTTGCCGCTGGCTCCACGGGCAGCCATCAAACCAATTGGAGCCAACAAATCCCAATTTCCTTCATTTGCTCCTCTCACTTCCCGATTTGGACTTGCTCGTTGTTGTTGCTCACCTTCATCCTGCGCGACTCCAGACGCGACTTGTAGCAGAAGTCCAGCAGCGCCACCAACATGGCCACACCCAGGCCGCCAATCAGAATGTAGAAGATTCCCGCCACGTTGCTCAGGCTCAGCGCGCTTGTCTTGTCCTGTCAGAAGGGACGTGGGCGGGGTGACGGGGGTCAAAAAACAACAACCAATCACACGCATCCATTGCTGCGCAACTCCACTTTTTGCGGATGAATGAGGACTACAAAGAACTACAATTCCCATCATGACACTGGACTCCACAAGGCATTCTCGATTCCAGCTGGTTGTCTGTGTCGCTGCGGTAATACAGCAGAGGCTGATGGGAAGTGTAGTCTCATCAAGGTAATGGGGGAGTGGGCGTGTCCAACAGGAGAAGGTGTGTCTCGGTTCAAGATGTCAGTCATGGGGGGAATCTTTCAAAAAGAAAACTCAATTTTCAAAAAAAAAAACAAAAAAATAAAACCATCAGTGTCTTCAATCAAATTTTATTTGATTTGAAAATGTTTCTTTAAATTCAAATGTCAAAAAAGTGGATTTCATCATAAAAAATAACCCCCAAATTTCTAAACTACTGAAAATTGCTTTCAGTCATATTCTTTTGTTACATTTCTTAAGAAACTTGATAGGAAAGCAACTTAGAGTTAAATAATGTCAACTCTTGTGAGAAATCTTTAAAAAAAAAAAAAAAAGTCAACCGAAACTTTAGTTTATTGCAATACAAACTCACTTTTGTAAGAAAGTTCACCCCCCCCCCCAAAAAAAAAAACAACAACAAAGTTTCTGAAAAAGCGGTGTCGTTTCCTTCAAGTTTCTTCAAGAACAAAAACGTTGCCGGTTCATGACCTCATTTGCATGCAGCTGTCAGAGAGGGCGGGGCCTGGGAATTCATGATGCTTTTCTCTCCAAAGTGTCCTTTTAATTGACAGGTCGAGACCCGACATCGGCACGCGACATGAGACGGGAAGTCTCTTGTACTTTTCCTCAAAATAAAGTGCGCTCTTTCACGTCAATGTCAGACTGGCTTAGGTCGTACATGTGCCCGAAAATGACACCAAGTGAACGTTCGGAAGCATTTTGGCGGGAAAAGGAATTGAACAGAAAGCTCGAGGAAGATAACCGGAGTTGATGAGAAATCAACAGGAAGTTAAGTAAGTAAGTAAAAAAACCTTTATTAGTCTCGCAATGGAGAAATTCCCATTTCAGGACGTCAACGCGAATTTCGGATGAAGCTAACGGCAAGCTAGCGTGAAGTTGAAAGCAAATTAGCAGCAAGTTGAGAAGTTAACCGGCACCCGCAAAGAATTTGGAACAGATTGGAGACAGAAGCATTGCTTGGTGTGGCTAAAACGTGACCTTTGACATTGAAACGGAATGGTTTCCAAAAGTGGGCGTGGCTACATGGGGATGTCAAAGGTTACATTTTGCTGCGGGCGGGGGCTCTGCGGGTTGCTGGACTCATGCTGATTCACCAGGCGTTCATGCTCCTCCCACAAAAAAAAAAAAAAAGATTCTACAAAAGAAAGGACAACCAAAACCAAAAAAAAAAAAAAGACAACAAAAAATGTGAAAATAAAAATGGAATATAACCACAAAAAAAAAGATATAAACAGAAAAAATTGTCCCCAAAATTAAATACAGTTGAGGAAAATATACACAAAAAACCAAGGTCAGAAATCATCATGGGAGAAAAACAGACCCAAAACTAAAGGACAAAAAAAAAAAAACATCCTCAAATTCCCGCTCAAAATATGAAACCCCCCCCCCCTTTGTATGAAACAAAAACAAAAGGACAACAGCAAAACAGAATTGGGAAAAGCAAAAAAAAAAAAAAAAAGTGACAAAAACAGTCCTTAAAAATGTAAATAAAAACAAAACCTAGAGAAAAACAAGAAACCCCGCAGGACAAAGAAACATGACAAGCAAGAAGGAAAGGAAATGGAGCGGGGGGGCGGTCGTGGGAGCTAGCAGGTGAGGGGGCAGGGGTATATTGGAGGGGGTGTGTCCAAGCCACCTCTAACTGACCTTCCTGCCGGCGTCCTTGTGTCCGCATTGACCTTTGTCGTACCACCACTTGTTCTTCAACTTGTCTAACACGGCCTGCTCATTGAGCTTGAGCACGGCCAGGTTCACCGGAATTCTAACATGTAACATAACATAACATCAACAGCCGCCGCCATGTTATCTTATGTTAGCGCCAGCCCGCGCGCTTAGCCGCACTTCTCTCGCTCCTGCTCTTTCAAATTGGGAAGTCAGACGTACGCCATGTCATTCCGGCATTGTCACGCAGGAAGTGCTTCCCAGCGGGCGGCCTTTGCGTTTCCTGACCTCCGTCATACACGCACACAAACTACGCACACGTGCGTTCATATACACAGACTCGCAGGAAAATCTGCCCGCACACACGCTACACGCACGCTTCCATCCGAAGCTTCCATGCGCAGATGCAAAAATCCAAATGAAAAAAAATGCAAAACAAGTTGCAAAACGCATCGTTATACCAAGACGTAGATGCACACAAAGATAGACACATGAACATTAAAAAAAAAAAATAAAAAACACTGGAAATGTTTGTGTGTGTGTGTGTGTGTGCGTGTGTGAGACATGTTGCTAAGCAACTGGAGCCCAAATGGGTTAATTTGGGCTCCCCCCCCCCCCGCGCCCATTGTCGTAGTAACAGTGCTGAGTCATGCGCGATGTTGGACAAAAGCGCAAATGAGCGACGTGAGCAAGCGCATGTGAAAGCTAGCCATGCGAGGACGGGCGCTTGCTAGCGTGTCGCCAAGCTAGGTGGCGTCACTGACCAAAGCGACGAAAGGCGTCGGCTGTCGGCACCCGCCGTCGGCCAACACACAGATGAGCAGAGGGACGCGTCGGGTGGGTCGGGGTGGGGGTGGAAGTCATGGACATTAGACAGACGGACAGGAGAGAGAGAAAGACAGCGACACCGGAGCGCACCCGCATGCACACAAACATGGGAAACACGTACAGACATGTGACAAGACACGTTAACCGGCCCCAATAATCCTGCCGTGACCACGTAGGAGTTACACGAGACTTACTAGTGGCTAACGATGCTAATGAGGCGAAGTAGGGTACAGGCGCTCGCGAGGCCAACGCCGCCGGCCGGGCTAGCGGTGGCAACCAGACAAAAGACGGCGCACGCGGCCGAGCGAGTACCTGAGGGGCGATCCTTTGGGCGTGGCCACGCCGTAGCCTTTGGAGTCCAGGTTGCCGCCCACTTTGATGGTGTCGCAGGGCGCGCGCTGCTCGATGTACTCGTTCATGGACGACTCCAGCAGGTAGGCGTACTTGCCCTTGGACTTGCGCACGCGGCTCACGCCCTCGTCCGTGTTCTTGACGAAGACGGACGGGTCGGCGCCGCGCATGTACGACCACATCTTCTCAAACACGGCGATCTTGGACCTCTGGGGGCGGGGGGGGGGGCGACAAACAAACAGAAGGAGACCACGAGGCGAGCGCTTCACGTTGGGACGCGTTTTCAATGGCTCTCGTCGTCATGCACGCGCGGAGGAAGCAAGGGAGGAGGGTCCCGGCGGCGTCCTCTGACCCTGAAGAACTCCTTGGTGGATCCGCCGTCCAGAGTGCCGTAGGCGATCTCGCTCTGCTTGGCCAGGTCTTCGGCGCTCTCGATGGGCGACACCATGCGCTCCACCGTCAGGAAGGCGGCCAGGTTGGCCGTGTACGACGAGATGATGATCAGCGTGAAGAACCACCACACGCCGCCCACGATGCGGCCCGACAGCGACCTGCGGGAAGGCCACGTCTTGATGCCGCCCGACGTCAAGGCCCGGGGCGGCCCGGGGCGGGGGCGGCGCCAGACCTGGGCGAGATGTCGCAGCCCTGCTGCATGAAGGCTCCCAAGGAGAACCAGAGCGAGTTGAAGATGCCAAAGTCGTCGCTGCGCTCCGCACTCTCTTTGTCCTTGTCTTTGGGAGGCTGCCGCTCGTGCGCCAGCGCCGGGAGCGGACGTCCTGCGCACCCACGGACGGCTCGCGTCATACCATATTGATGAGGATGATCGCAGTCGCGACGATGATGACGGCGATGTTGAGAACGATTCAGATGGCGATGAGGAAAATGACAAGAATCCACGATAACTGACGCCGACGCTCACGATGACAATTATGACGATGCTGAAGATAAGGTTGGCGACGTCGTACCTGCGGCATGTTTGGAAGAGGTGGGCGGAGCTTCTTCCTCCTCGTCCTCGTCCTCCTCGTTCTTCTTCCACTCGTACGGACTGAAGCGGCTCACCTGCCGCGATGACAACGGACGGCGTCAAGGCCCGTCAAGGCCCGCGGCCGCGCTCGGTCCGACGGGGCCTCACCAGGAAGAGCACCACGCTGACGCCGATGTAGGCGAAGACGATGCACATCCAGATCTCGTAGGCCAGCGGGTCCAGGAAGGAGAAGACGCCGGGCTTGGACTTGGTGGGCTTCTTGATCATGATGGAGATGCCCAGCGACATGAACGGTTTGGTGAAGTCGATCACCTGCTCGCGCACCAGCGTGATGGTCAGCGGCGCCACCGCCACGTCCGCCTTCTGCGCCCAGAAGCCGCCACTGAGTCTCGCCCGGCCAGCTTCGTCATTTTCACACGGTTGAACAAGCTTTGAAACAAGGACTCGTCGAGCGTTCCAGCAGCAAGTCGACGAGGGAGAAGTCTATTTTTCGCTTGCGTCTGGGTTGCCGTATTGCACACTACTGCCCCCGGTGGCCAAGAGGGAGCAGCCGACCGAATGGGATTGCTATTTTAATATGGATTCAAAATTATTTTTTAAACGTGATTTTTTTTTTCCCTGGAGGAGAAATTGTTGGCATATCGAGCAGCGATTTAAAAAAAAAACAAATCTAATAGCTGCCCACAAACACCAAGGCTAATGTTGAAGTGCTAAAGCCGGCTGCTTGTTGTCGATTTCCTGGTCCGTGGAGGGAGGGGCTCGAGAATCAGACCAGAATTTCGGACGAAGCAAATCTCAACACCGTCATGGACGGGACCACCACACGACAGCGGCGCTGAACATTTGCGATTGGCTCCCCGCGCACGCGTTGGCATCCGCAGCGACTCACCCCGTAGACCAGCTCTCCCACCATGCCGTTCCACATTTTGCTGACGGGGTCTCGGGCGCCGTACTTGCCGTCGCCCACCAGCTCCAGCCGGTAAGCGAAGCCCACGTGCTTGGCGATCTCGGCGGCCAGCTCGGCGCAGTAGCCTTCGTACTTGTCGTTTCCCGCCAGCTGCTCATGGTTCTTCTTCAGCATCATGTAGGGCGCTTCCTGCCAGAGCCAGACCCGCCCCCTTTTGACATCATCGCTCCGCCCCGGCGGACCCTTGGACTCACCAGGATGGTGGTGACGATGTAGGTGCGGTTCTGCAGCCCGTAGAACTCCTCCGGGCTTGGCTTGTACCGGGCCGTCTTGATGTAGCCCCTCTGCTCGCTCCACACGCCCACCTGCATGGCACAAACCCACTCCGAATCCTCATCCTCATCCAACGCCCTCGCGCACCACCGAGTCACCACACGCTCAGTGGGACGCGCCCACCTTCCTGGGTCCGGTGCGGCTCAGTTCCATCACCGTGAGCGTAAAGTTGGTCCGACGTCCTCGCTCGTCAAACTGAACGCGGCCCGTCAGGCCCTCCAGCCGCACCTGCGCGCGCAAACGACGGCTGAGCGTGCGCGTTCATCCTTTGGCGGCGGGCGGGCGGGCGCGAGCGCGCGCGACCTGTTGCAGCGCCCTCTGTATGTCGATGCCCTGCCCCCAGGGCGCGGGGGGGTTCCCCAGACACTCCCCGGCGTTGCCGCGGCGAGAGACGTCGATGCGCTGGCGTCGGAGGTTGCGAAAGGCCGCCGCCACCACGCTGACGCCGTCATAGGTCAGCGCGCCTGCGTACTGACCAGTCAGAGCAGCGGGGGGAGGGGGGGGGGGGCATCAGGGGGCTTGCGGCGAGCCAAACGGCGTAGGTGGCGGCTCATACCCGCAGAGCGCGTCGCTCCGCTTTCCCGTCTTTGGGATCAAAGTTCAGCCAGTCCTGCTGGACCTTCAGCACGGACGGGTCGGACCAGTTGACCAGCTGGAAACCCGTCACGTTGGGGGACAGCGCGTGGAACTCCGTCAGGTTCAGCTCCAAGAAGCCCTGACGCACACGCACGCACCAGAATAGCGTCAAAGAAGAAGCGGGCAATGTTGAAGCGGAGCGCACGCGTGTGCCGACCATGTTGAGGAGGATGTAGTGGTAGTTCTTCAGGTTTCTTCTCTGCGCCGAAATCTGCCAGAGCAAAAAGCAAACGGCGTACGCTCAGTCGGTGACGAGGAAGCGGACGGACGGCGAGACCGAGCGCCACCCACCAGGCCCAGGATGGCGTTGAGGCGGTCCGACTCGCAGTCCAGAACCACCTGGAACTCCTTCTTGAAGTCCAGGTCGGCCAGCAGCTGGACGAAGCCCGACTCGTTCAGCGAGTCCAAGTTGACCGACGTCACCTGCCAGTCTCGCTCGGCCGCCCGCTCCAGAACCTTCTTCAGGACCGACGCGCCTGAACGCACCGCAATGGCACGCGAAATGGGTCAAGCCATCGTGCGACATGCGGCTTCGCCCGCCCCGTGGCACGTTCGTGTGTTTGTCTCAGCACGAGTGCCAAGCCAGAAGGACGAGGAGGCGTCCGCCGGCCCCCGGCCCCAAAACGCGACTCCCCGAGCGCGACGTCACCTGCGTGCGCGCCGTACATGTAGACGAAGCGCCGCCAGCTGAAGTGGTCCAGCAGCGACATGAGCGCCCCCTGCAGGCCGGGCCGCAACTGCAGCACGAAGGGGCTGTCGGCCAGCGCGGGCAAGGACGGCGTCACGAAGCTGACGTGAAGCGAGCCGCAGAAGGAAGACACCATGTTGACCGTCCTCTGGTCGTACACGCCCATCACCGCGTGCACGCCCTTGGCGAACTGCGAGCAGACTGACGCCACGCCAAGCGCGCGCACACACACACACACACACATACACGCAGTTCACATGAAATCCGCATCAAAGCAAATCAAAGCGTTGCGCTTTTCTTGTGACGGGCATCCAACGCTGTGGCGCTCATTGAACCTCTCACGTTTGACTTGTGTTTGTCACACTTAGTAACCGTTACCTGAATGGACAAAATCTCTTTTCCAGTTTTTTCGGTTTGACGTGAACGAGCGCACCCAAAGCGAAGCGGGTGCCCGCTTTGGAAGGAAAGCCAACGCAACTCTTGTCAAACTGGAGCTCGGCCGCCCGACGTTTGAATGTCTTCGCCGAGCCTCCCGCTTCATTCGCAAGTGTCGAGCTAGCCTAGCGGCTAGCATAGCGGCTAGCTCGCGGCGCGGTCTTGTTCTTGTTGGTGGCGTGTGACGTGCGCTACTTCTCCGAATGTGATCCATCAACGGAAAGGCCACAAGAGTGACTCGCTCATCGGTCTGGTTGCCGTCTTGCCATCTCGAGAAGCGGCAAAGTCATTCAAGTGCTCCGAGTCGCGCTGGTCAAGCCTTTGATCTCATAAATACGATCTTTGAACGTTGTGCAGTGACACGCCGATGATTAGGATGCGACTGTGTTGGTTCTTTGTCACTTCTGTCTATTGAATGTGTGAATGTTTACACCGAGTTCTAATTGGCCTTTTTTTTTTTTTTTTTTTTGAAGCAGGTCAGGTGTGACGGCGAGCGACGAGTCCAGTCTTGGCCTGAAGTGCACGAACACCACGCTTGGAGTTCCAACCAGAAGTGAACCTTCACAGGTAGGAGGCTGCGTCTGACTGCACTGCAGCCGCTCCTTTTTATTATTTGATTGTTTTTGGTGTTTTTTTGCACTGGCAACATGCTCACAGGCCATTCGCATATTGGCCACATTCGCTTCCCAACGCTCGGACTCTCTGGACACTCAAAAGTCAGGCTGTGAATTGTTCAACTGCGCTTCAACCTTCATGCGGGACAATTTGATTGTGTGGTCCCATGAAGGCTGAATTGAAATGTGGCCAAAGCTTCTGCTGTGACTGGATGGTTTCTGTTTCAACGTTGTCCGTCTTTGTCGATAAGAAGAGTGATGGAGGGCGCCGGTTCACTTTGTCGTTCTCCGATCTTCTGAGCCTTGCGCAACATCACAAGCGTATCCTGCGCTCGGCGACTTGCGCGTTGCTTAGCGGGCATGCTACGTCCCACTGACGTGAAGTGGCAGAGAGCCTCGCCGTCGCCAAGGCGACGACAGACGAGTGGAAAGAGACGACAGGAAGTTGGGAGCAAAAACAGGAAGCGCAAAAAGGAAAGTGGAATCGCCGATCAAGACGTAGAAGCGGATAACGGGAAATCGAAAGAAGAAAAAGACGTTAGGGAGTGGATAAAGAGAGCAGGAAGTGGAGAGAGAGCGTGCGTGCGTGACCAACGGGTTGTTTTTTTTTTTGTTTTTCGTGGCCGTTCCGTCTTTTGTCGGCGCCTCAACCAAAGGAGGTCAGCGCATTGTTGGCTGCAACGACGGCGCCGCGCCCTCGGGCCCCGTGCGCTCGCTCCTCTTGATGGACCCCTCCACTTGGGACGCTGCCCCCCAGCTCCCATTGCGGAATGATGAAGGTGAAGCTGATGATGATGATGACGGTGATCTTGAAAGCAAAGCATCTCGTGCTGCTGATGCCATCTTGGTGGTGATGAAGGTGAAGATGAAGAGGGAAAGGATGAAAAAGGGCGAGGAGAACAAAGATGGCGGCCGAGAGGCGGGGGCGGCGGCGGCCGGGCGACGCGCTCACAAGCGTAGGTCATGGCGAAGCTGCTGCCGGTGTCGACGGCGTCCATCTGAGGCAGCAGCTTGGGAACGTCGGCGCCGCGTCGCATCACGGCGAAGCGGAAGACTTCTTGCTCGTGCGAGCCGGCCGGGAAAAGTCCTCCTGCGGCAAAACGGCAACAATCGGGATGTCGTCTCGGCGGGGGCGTCACCCGATCGGGACCTCGCTTCCCAGTCCATCGCTCAAGCACACGGACCGCTCATTCATCAAGGAGGGGTTACCGCTCGCGCGCGCGTGACTTAGTGGCGCTCATGCGAAAAAACAAAAACAAAACAAACAAAATGCGGGAATGGGTTGGGCTCTCACGCACAACACTCCGTCACACGCACTCTTAACGCCGATGTCCCCCCCCCCCCCCCCCCCCCCCC